>VZTN01024740.1:11314-70895 GCA_013400515.1 Erpornis zantholeuca | reverse complement strand
AAAAAAACAAAAAAAAAAAAAAAAAACAGTACTTGAAAGGATATGCAATACTGATAGGTTTTGGGGGGAAAAATCTTAACACTGGTGGTTGTTAGCTTAGCATTTTCTCTTTCTAGTTCACAGTCCTGAAAATACTTCATAAAAGCAAGCAAACCTTCTGGAAATAGGTTTGCATTCAGGAAAGCAGTTTCATGAGTGTTCAGTGGCAACTTAAGCAGCTCCCTGCCCCTGGCATTCTCCTTCTCATGCTGTGTTGCCAGGTTTCAATGCCGCACAGCACCACCTTAGGGTTCTGCATCAACAAAAAAGTTCCTGCTACCCAACCACCACCACCACTCCATCCCCTACCTTTTCCCCACAGAATTCTCATAATTTGCCTCTTGTCAATGGCCAAGGCAGACCTTGCCTTCTGTGAGGGGCTGTCAGCAGCAGGCAGCCAGTAGATTATTTCAGACCCACAACCCCAAACTGACCCACAGCTAAATTCGTATGGGAACTGATTCATGTCTGGAATAACCCAGAACATCAGTGAATACAGACTTCTCTAATTAAATTAGAAGTGGTTGTTCTGGCACAGCCAAGAGGCTGGAACAGGTATGGGGTTCATGACTAGGCACTGCTGCTTTCAGTACTTTTTCTGCTCCCTTAACCTTTCAGGGCTAAAAACTAATGATTTGATTCAAGGAATTGGTTGTCTAGTTTTGTTTACTTGTTGGGTTTTTTAATAGGCAGCTGTAAAAAAGCATTAATAGCTTCTCTATGAATCTAGAAGCAACCCAAAAGGCTGTTTTAAGATGCTTTTCTATTCTGCTTTTCTATTTCTTCAGAACAATGAAAAGCCTTTGGGTAGCTTGAAAAAATTAAAAAGTAGTAAATACATTACATTCCAGGAAGTGCCATCAATCAGTTGGAAGGAAAGAAGAGAGAGTTCAGTCTAATGGCATTAAACAGATAGGCCTTAACCTGCAGCTTGTTTATATGCAATCTGAACTTCGAATTTGGTTTAGTCTTTTGGATCTTAATCAATTCAGCTTCATCTCAATGGCTCCCTTGTGCTACAGCACTACCAAAGCAGTAAAATTTATTTTAAAGACAACAAGGATATCTCTAACTGCATCATTCACACATTAGAGATTTATTACTCAGACTCTTGTTGAAGTCACTTTTCAGACCATAACAGCACCTGAAATACTTGTTGCTCTGAACAAGTGAGCTTCCAGATCCTTTTCTAGTATCCTTCTGAAGATGCATTTGTATAAAGTCTGTCAGTGTTGAGTAATGTTACTGAAATCTATTACAAATACTGTTAATCTCATGAGAATTTGTTTATACATTATAACAAGAAACGCTTTTCTGATTGTATTTTAATGTGGACAAAGCTTTCTATAGCACTTCAGTTTGGGTCAGAAAGGGTTCATATATGATCCTTCTGTCAAAACAGACTTCTCCACTGCTTGCTTACTTTGCTTTAGGTGTAATTCAAACAGCCCTCAATACACCATGCATAAATTAGCTTTCATGGAAGAAAAAAAATTGCTTCTGGCAAGATGGACTTTCATTTGATTGAATCTCATTTTTTGTTGTCTTTCATCTGGAAGTCAAAAACTCACCAGTGGTTTTACCATCCTCTACAGAGTACTTGTATGACTGGAGTTAGGACAGGGGAGGGATGAGGAGCTTCTCATTTACTCACTTTAAATGACATGTCATTTGTAAAGCCTCAGTTGCAAATTTCATCTCCACATCTTTTCCATTCATGCTGTTCAACTGATAGCAGATAGAAGCAATCACCTCATCTCCAAACAGTATTCTCCAGAGGAAAACCCAAGGCAGCTCCATCTAAAGTTCAAATGTTTGTGTTTGTGTGTGTGTGTTGGTGTGTGTGTGTGTCTGTATGTATGTATAAAATCAGTTCAAGTTTAAAAGAAGAAAATGATACCGTTTTCCCAGAGGAAATAAGTGCTCATTTAATTTCATAATTCTGAGCATGTTAAGATGTAAGAAACATAACTACATTTTCAAGTTACCTTAGCTCAGCCCAGTCTTGACACTGTGCAATTATGCTAATTAAGGAACGTTGGTTTGTGGCAGTCTTAAATTATATTTCACTAATTTTTAAAACTCTTGAATTTAACCCTGTCATCCCATCCCTAAGCAGCATTCCTACCAATATTCTACATTCAGAGAAGGGGTGCAGCACCACAGCAGTTTAAGTTGACATAAAATCAGGCTTCTGTGATTGCCCTTTTGCTGGTGCCAAGTTCTGCATGGCCCTGACATTCTCTGCTGTTGGTAACCTAGCTCAGGAGGACTGATCTAGCCAAGAAGACCGCCTACCTCAAAAAAAGCTCTACTGCTGAACTCCTAGAACTAGTGCAGGAAGGCAGTGTGGAGCAGTTTCAGGAGACTGAAACCTTTAATCAGTTTGAACTGTTGTGAACATATACTCAGAGCATTCAAGAATATCAGGTTTAATCTATCCTTCAGGGAAAGACTAAATTAATTCATTTTCTGACCGTAACTCTCAATTATCTCAAACCTGCATTTAATCTTCCATACTTTTCTTCTTTAATACCTTCCATCTTATGCACATATTCAATACTCACCTGCTATTTTTTCCTTCAGCTGCACTATTCTGAAATTGTGGAAAGTATTAATTGCACACTTTCCAGAGAGGTGTCCCTTCCCTTTATTTAGGACACACAGAGCTCTTCAGCTCTTTCTTACCCTCAGTGACTGTTTCCAAAGCTGATTACTCCAGCAAAATTTCACTACTAATGTGGAAGCCTCTCAAAAGTGCCTCTATCCTATCTACTGGAGGCTTCACATTTCCAGAGATATTTTGTGAAGGAAAGATCTAGTTTCACATTGCCCTTAGAAGACAGCCAAGAAACATGTTCTCTATAATTGGAATATGCTGTGAAGCAAGTTACTATTGGAAGTCTTGGCTGAGGCAGGCAAAATGCCTTGTTAGGATATCTGCTAACAATGAAAGGAAAAAAGGCTCCACTCCTCTGCATTGCCAGCTGCAGTTACCATCATGTTGTGGCCCGAATACAGCAGAAGGTGGAAAACTCTTCCCTAGTAAATGTTTATGTCTTTCTGAATTAGTACTTCAATTTATTACATGGCAAAGAAGGTACCCCATTTTAAATAATTTCAGTTATGTTATAGCAAGATGCCTGTGGTGGAGGATAAAGACATTTCAGCAATGAAACTATAAACAGCTAAAAAAACCCAGCAATAGCAAAGTACTTTCATTTGAATGGATTCAAGGCTAATGTGCCAAGAATTTCAGGAATGCTGCATATATTACAGACAAGTAACCTTGCCAAGTCTCTCTTGGAAATTCTTCTTCAAGACTATGGGTGAGAGCAAAACAGGGTAAAGGTAATACTCAGAAAGGAGTTGGCAGTTAATGAACAGATGTTTACATAGTTATAGGATTTCAGCTTCTGGCAAGAATAAGATTATTTGTTTGATAACACACTTAAGCATACTATGTTGGGCTGTGAAATTTTATTCAGACTCAGAGCCAAGAAATGTTATCAAGTAAAAGCATGTGGCAGCTTTTCAGGTTGGGAGGAATTCGTTACAAACTTTTGTTTTACAGGAGAGCCCATATACTTTTTTAATTTCAGTATTCATACAACTTGTATGTAAATATTAGTCAAATACACAGAGGATTTTTTCCTCCCTTATGTCTTAAAATGAGTGGTCTGAGGTCACACATTTTTAAAGCTGGTAAAGGTTACTGATAAAAGCAATTAATGTATTGTGCTTCTATGGCAACTACGTGCTCTATCATAAAGACCCCTAACTTTAAGATAGGCCCAACTGGTGAATTGAAAGACTAAATCCATATTCAGATGCTTTCTTAGTCAAAGTCAACAATAAGGCTGCAGGGGGAGGAATAAAAAGTACACACACAGGTTATGTAATATTTAGAAACTTAGTAAAATACACTTAGAAAAAATACCCAAATTTAACAAGGTCGTTTTGACCTCATTCCCTATCCAACTACACAAGCTTGTGCTAGGAAGAAATGGAGGTGGGAGCAAGTGCTAAGGAGTGTTTCCACTGCTAATGAATATCAAACTTCAGCACAAGGGAATTAAAAACCAAACACACATTTCACGGAAGGCTCCTGTCTGCCTTGAAAATAGGTGCTAAAATATTACCCAGCAACATCACCACCTTTAGTAGCCTAACTCTAAGTAATAAATCACACATCCAGTCCATGCATCACCAAAGGTTGGATACAGCCCCCGCTGAAAGTGACAGGAGTGGATATGGGAGGGACAAACCCTACAGCTGTATCATACAAATTGGGAGCGTGCATTCTAGCAGACTGTCACAACGGGAAGACTAAAAGGGCCGCGAGGTGCCTCTCCATTTCCCAGTAATTTAGCAGCAACATCAGCTGCTTTCTGTGCATCTGCAACAAGCCAAGAAGCACCAGAGGAGGATTTAATTTAGAAAGAGTTGAAACTCGTATCGTAGGCCCTCCTCCCCACCATCTGGCTAGTGGGGACATTCGGTACAATTCAGCACGACAACTGCCTATTCAGAAGAAAGGAAAAAAAAAAAAGCCATTTCTCATTCAGGAAAAACATTAGGCAATTCCCATTCCATCTTTGAGGGCCACCAGCCTAATCCAGATCTGCTAAGGAGTTCTGAGGATACAACACTATAAATAGAGTACAGAAACTGGTAGTGATAAATCAGTGAAAATCTGGTTTCCTAATTGAAGTTCATCTTAAAGTAAATTTTAAGCCTGAATTTCCTATGTACTATTTAAAACTTGACCAGAAAATTTTGATATCTAATGAGAGGTATGATTTCTATCCTATATGTTTCATATGTCATACAATATATTTAAGGTCAGAAGATTATCTTAAGTTGTATTAGGATTCTGTTTTGAGCACATACTTATCACATCACATCACATCAAATATATTGTCCATTTTATAATTCTATGACTCCTGTTATAGCTATAATTTACTTAATCATAAATCTGTTTATCATTAGTTTATCTATTATTAGGTTATATCAAATAATAGATGTATCGAGCCATATATCTATGACTTACTAAATAGGCTGAAATAAAGATACCAAGATGTAAATGTTTCTGATTCATCAGTCATTCACCTGTGGAAAATCATCCATCCAGGGAAAAAACAAAACAAAATAATCATTAGAAGCCTCTGACATTGTGGTAGCAACATGGGTTAATCAGAAATTACTTATGTTTGTATGCACTGAGAACCAAAATCTTGATTTTGCTTCTCTTGAAGTTGCAAAACAGGACTCCTGGATTATTTTCTTCTGCAGATACAGATTTCAGTAAACCAGGTGCTTTTAAGAATTCATCTTTCATATCTCCCATAATTTTCATTCCCAATTGTTTTCCCTTTTTCCAGAGTTGATCTTTGGTTTTTTACAGCCTCACATCTTCAACATTTATGTACAGTGTGATGTTGTTTTTCACTTCCAGGGACAGATTATAAAGGATGCAGAATAAAGTAACCTTGGCGTTGCAGTTTTTCCTGTTTATAAATTCTGTTTTATCATAAACCATAGCCTCACTGTGGTATCTAAAGAGAGAGAGCTAGGTTTGAATAAATTAAGCTTTGCAGCAATTAAGCTGTTACATCCTAGAGAGCGTAATCAAGATATTGCTCCTAGGGTCAAAGCATAAAGAATGCAGAACTGCAGCAGAGAAACTGAAAATTGGTGAGGAAAAATGAAGTCCATTTTCAGACTTGTGAAAACCTCTAAAACAGCATTTCCTTTTGCAGTTTGTGGCAAAAGGAATATCACCATTTCCCCCACCAAGTCCTAGGCCACCTAAAGAAGTGCCTCCACATTGAAGAAAAAACAAGTGACTTCATTTTTGCAGCTCTGCACACAATGGCTTCTGATCCCAATGGGAACTTCTTAGCAAACATTTTCTGGTGAGTCTCAGATTTATTGGAGGTATGGAAGCTTCACAAGCACTTATCTTTAAACAGAACTCTTTTCTTTTTTTCTTTTTTTTGATACATTTAAATGATTTTGAAGCAGCCTAGTCATTGGTGACAGTAAATCCAAGCAACCTTTTAAAATAGCTGTGGCGTCACATCCTGTCCTTCCATGTGAAATTAGCCTCACAGAGCCCTTTGCAGCACTGTAACTGAAGGACATGAAATTTGGTCAGGTTTAAAAGTTTGCAGCAGCAGTGCCAGCACTTCTGAGTCCTATGTATAGGATGGTTGCAAATATTTTTTTTATTTTAGCCCTCAGTGAAAATGCCATGTGTTACTATGAAAGATGACCACTTATTAAGATTGCTTTTCCTAATTCAGGTTCCCTGTCCTCAGGGTTGGGCTTAGGCTGTGGCTGCCTAAAACTTACTTCCTATGGATGCAAAGTGAATACCATAAAGAGGCTTGACATGACATGAATGCCAGAGGAAGGTTGCAACCCAAAGCCTAATGCCTATAACACTGCTGTGTTTAAGCTTTTGTAGTTGCTGAACTTTAATATCGTATTGTTTGATATTACAATCTGGTTCGTGGAACAGTGACATTATATCAAAGAAGTTTGCTTGTGCTGAAAAAGGCTTCTAATCCTTTTAGTTGCATAGAAAATCTGGAAAGCATGAACCACAAAACTTGAATAGAAAGGCCAAATGAAATTTCTCTGAAAAGAAATCAGAATTTGAAAGGCTAAATCATTTTTGTAATTGTTGCGATTCACAGTCCTGAAATTTCTAACATTCAAAAGCATTTTCACCTAGCCCTTTTTAATGCCTCTTGAGCAGTTTCTGCCCTGGTTATTTTAAAAATATGGTAAAAAACTAGTGCTGCTATATTTCTGTCTAATTTCCTGGGGAGAAATGTAAATAAATACATGTGTTACTGAGTGCACATGAGCACGGTATCTCTTAACTGTAGCACATGTTCAGTACATCTGATGCTGCAAGAAGCTAATTTGACAGGGCACAGCTGAGGAAATTCAGTTAAGAAAACAGGAATCAAGCATCTGTTTTGTTTGACTGTCTCAGAACTTTAAATGCTCCCTAAGCTTTGTTGGCTTCCTTGTCTTTCCATGACATTAGAAATGCTAACATGAAGGCTCCAAAAATTAAATCTAATCCATCTGTATCTGGCAGGCATAATCTTATATGAAAAAGAGAGGAAATGGGAATAAAACAGATTTTTTTTTTAGCTACAAATAATTTGTTTCATTTGTACTCAAATAAAGCTTCAGTAATTTAATGTATCTTAGTTTTCAAATCTTTTCTCTTGGTGTTCAATCCTTGACATACTTGTGCTTACATGTACTGTTCTACCAGTTATTTGAATAAAGCTGTAGAAGTTGAGCTTTAGGATTAAAGAGAGAATAAGCTTTCTACTGCACAGCCTATTCTGTTAAGGTTTTTCATTTCACTAGATTTGAGAAGTGGCAGTCAGCCTGCCCCACTCCCCTCCCTTCCCAAGCAACAGCTGTCAGCAGCAGCCATTCAGTCATGATACTGGTCTGAGTGAAGAACTGTAGAAACACAGAACTGTTTGAGTTCGAATGGACCCTAAACATCATCTAGTTCCAACCTCCCTGCCATGGGCAGGAACACCTTTGCCTAGACCAGGTTGCTCAGGGCCCCAGCCAACATCTGATTGATGTGATATCTATGTGACAAAAACTGCCCAAATTAAAAACAGTATTTCAGGAAAGGTAATAATATCCTATTTAAAGTGTCAGTGGCGTAAGGTTTCTTCAGAAGATCATCTCAGACTCCAAAAATAGGTAAGCATTTACCATATAGATTAGTACATTTTCAACATATTAAAATGAACAAACCATTAAGCAAGGGCTGGCACAGTCCATCAGCAGCTAGATAATTTCTATGATTTCTGTTTGGAAAACAGCTCCTTTTTGCTTTTGTGAGAAAGGCAGAAGTTCACTGCCTTATAATTAAGATCCTTGCTTAGCCTATTGGTTTCTTCAAGTGGTTTGTATTAGTTGATGGCTTCTTATGGCAACACCAAAACCTGCTCATCTTAAAATGTGTCTACATAGATAGACAAAGCATATGCTTGAAAAATTGTCTAGTCATGTCTAACACAAAGCAGTGGAGACCCAGCCTATGCCTGAAATATGAGATGGTAATTCAACAAATATGTTTATCTGAAGAGGCAAAACATTCAAGCTTTGATGCAACTGGTCATAATTCAAGCAGAAAATATACTTTGGGTAAAAAAAGAAGAATCTGCATATCCTTGGAAAACTTCATACAGTCCTGACAGGAATTTCTATATTACTACAGGAGAAAGTATAGCACAAAGACAAATTGGACCAAATGGGAATTTCTTCTGATGAAGTCTCTCAAATGTTGATCTAAATGAGCTTAGCTAATACTGACAAAGACTTAGAAGCTTCTGTCAGAAGCTTCTTCCAACAAAGAAGATACCTGAGCTACCCATCTCTATCAGAAGATTTAGTTTTCCAAATGAATTTGTGAACTGCAAGGAACAGTTAGATCTTAGTAATTGTTTTGACACAATGGCATTAAGCATAAAATATTAAACAACATAATATCTACCAGGCCCAGAGAATCAAAGTATTTTAGATTCTGGACATACAACATCCCAGGGATACACAGCACTCAGAGCTTTTTATGCTTCAGAACACAAATAAGAGAAACGAGGGAAAATGTTTCATTAGAAAAATGAGTCAAGCCTCTATTTAACCACAAAAATCAGAGTGCCTTAGTCATTCAAAGAAAGCAGCATTTTTAAAGTGTCATCTCAGACTTAACTTATACATTAGTTTTTGGATACCAAAAAATAAAAATACCAGTGTTATTAAACAAGCTTAACTAGACATGATAAAGCCATTATGATGAACTTTTCATTAATAGCTATACAGATTTCTCAGCTGTCTTAGAAGAGAAGTACTATGTCACCTGTAATACCCAGATAACTTTCACTGTAAAGCTGAGGCACCTACACCTGTATCTTGAGATACAGAAACCTTTAGAAAATTGAAACAAGTCCAGAGTTCCTCTTTCTTCCTTTTTTTTTTGTAAGCCAGTAGTAGCACTTGAACTATCACAGCCTTAATACAAGCATTATCACTGTTACAACACTAGAGACCACAGATCCCATCTCTCTGAACTAAGAGACAGCATCACTTCCAGCTAGACATTAACCTGTGTGCAATGGGAGGTATTCATCTCAGAGCAGATGGACAAGTGCCACCTATTTCAGCAAAAGCTGCCAGATCTTTTACTGGATAAAGTCATGTCCCATTCAGACCCTTTAGCTCATCCTCAGTATCTCACCTCCAGGCTAACTAATGAGATGTCTGAAGACTTTCCCACTTGGAAGAGCTGATTCTTGCAAAAGTCTTAGATTGTCACATAAAATGTGTACTTTAAAATGCCTGTAGTCCTGTAATTTCAGGAACTGTGTGTCAAACATATGTCAGATTCAGTAATGTTGCTTAGTGTACAAGCAACTACATTTACAGATGAAGTTGAACAGTGCCAATTTGATTCAACTAATGTAGATTTTAAAGTAAGGAATTATTTCTTCATTTCAGTCTGACTGTATATGCAACAGAGAACTTCCACCTGTAAACTGTGCACAAGGACTATAACCTCTATTTCATCTGTATAAAGTCTTTTATAAGCACTTCTGTAGCAGGTTCAGCTCAAAACCGGGCAGAAACACCATTTAGTGTAGTGGTTTTGTTCACATCTTTCACCTTCTGTGAGATACAGGACTTGGAGAAACACAAAGCAGCTTAAAACTTTAAAGAAATACAAAGACATTTATTACTATCAGGATTAAAAACAAAAAGAAATAATATGAAATTAAAACAAAAACCCCTTTTCTTCTAGCACCTCCCCCTTTTTCCCTGACTCCCACAAAGGATAATAAAACATGATTTTGGTCAGTATTTCCAGGTCTTAAAAGTTTCTCCAATATTTTAGGAGAAAGTGGTTTCTTTTGCTTATTGTGGCTTCCAAGCTGCCACTAGCAACAGACCTGCCCAGATTCCTGCTGCCATGTAAAGGTATCTCTCCCATGACATAAACTCACAGTCTCTTGCACACTGCCAGCCATGGGCCACACATGGGGTGCCTCTCATTTGAGGATAGGCAAATTCCAGCCTGGAATCAACAGCTTTCTTCTTCACAAAATTTCTAAAAATCTCTTACAGCTCCTCACAGGCTCCTAGGTGACCTGGCATGGTCACCTTTCTTTTTCTGCAGGCTGCACACAGAATTCTCCTCCCCCCCAGCATCTTTTTAAAGAGAAAGAAAACAGTTTGTGATATTACAGTCTTTACCATGACCCACAGAAAGCGAGTTTAACCTTTTCACACTCGGGCGTGACTCTGCCCTCTTTTCCCACCACCATCTTCAGCTCCATCCCCCCTGACTTTCTTTCTCTTTCTCTCTGACCTTGATGCTGCCATGTTGAAGAGTCAGTTTCTCCGGGCTTTATGTTTGAGAAAAGCCTCTTTTCCTTTATGCTGCCAGCTGCTTGGTGTCTTTCTTCAGCCTCGACACAGGCTGCGTTTCTTGCAGAGAACTGTATCGATCCCCACTGGGTGTGTGCGGGGCCACATGGAAGGGGGAGGAGAGCCTGCCGGTGCCCAGAAGCTGCTCCAGGTGAGTTCAGCTGTGTGACAGTCCATGGCTGGTGTTAGCTGCCCATGGCTCTGAGACAGTTTCCTCACAGCAAGCCAGGGTCCGTGCTGTGGCACGGGGAGAAGCGGGAGAGGCCAGGAGCCTGGTGACCCAGCCATCCACCAGCCCTAGAGGCCAGAACAAAAGAGAAACTTCCTGCACTTGCCATCCTTTAAATATGCGATTGCAGAGGCATTACCAGCCCTCTCATCGCGTTAGCATCTTATCCATCAACCAAGTTTTCAACCTACCACTTCTAACCACAATTTCAGAATATGGGCTGTCAACAGATAAATTGTTCCAGATGTTAAATACAGATTGAAAGGTGGTACCTTATATCCTATCTGCATGCAGCCTGTGAGCTTTTTTCTCCTTTATTAAAGACCCATTCTTAGTGAGCATTGTCTTCCTCAAAGATAGTGTTTGTTCCTCAGTTACTTTGAGATAAGACCTTGACTTGAACAGTGTTGCCATTTTTGAGGAAAATGAAAGATAAGGCAAGAGAACAATGCACTAAACAAGCAAGCACCTGATAAGCTCTGTTAGGAAACATCTTCACAAGAGGATCTGTACTCTGTTCCTACTCAGACCTTAGAAGGACCTGCCCATCACAGTTAGAACAGAGATTTGAAGGAAAGACATCTTAATGCAATTCAGCATAGATGCTACCATCCAACCCCATTCTCAATTCAGTCATTGCTTTCTAAATTAACTTGATTAGTGAATTTGAGAAAGACAAATATATTTTAATAGCAATAGCTCTCTCATGAATAGGGAAATCTCCTGCCTGGTCTCCAGCAGTCTGGTGTTCTCTGGTTGACTGATTTGCAAACTGACTGAGCTTCAGCAATCAACCACTACCAGGGATACGATTCAAGGACGTTCTCAGTTAAGTTCTCCAGGGTAGGCTTTGGGAATTATTCTTTTGAATATTTGAGAGGTGCAAATATTCACTGATGGGAGCATTTCCAGTGCATGAAGTACTGCTGATTGTTCTCCCCTGCGTGATCTCTTTGATGTAATGCTGCTCTTAAAGGCAGTTTTAATAGGATGCCTCCCCTCTTACCAACTAGCCTCATTTTCATTAAGTGTGTGGGTGTTTCACATCTTTGAGAATCTCTATCCATGAACTCTGCAGTTATTGGGGGAAAGGGACAGATCCAGCTCACTTCCTCCAGAAAAGAGGCTAAAAAGGGTTCTGCCTAAGCAGCTCTGTTAATTGTTAAAGACACATACTGTCAATGCCAAGCACAATGACTCTGGACTGCCTCAGTTCTGAGCTCCCAAAGCTCATTTGGTGGTTTCCCTAAAGGACAAAGCCCCATCTGTTAATTCTCCTGTATAGAACTTCAGTGATGATATCACTCTTATGCAATAACTATTAGCTAGAGAAATTATTTTAGCATTCATCTTGTGGCTGGTGTGTATCTGAGAAATAGTTCTAAAGAAGCATTGGCTGGAAAGGATGTAAGAAATGTCTGTTTACTGCTGGGATTGAGAAGGAAAGATGGTGGTTTCTCAGCATGAAATGATGGTTCCTCCATTTCCTTTGTTGCTGGTTTCCTTTGTTTCCAAGGGTCACATGACCCTTGGAAACTGATTGTGAATGAAAAAAGCATCCTGTAATTTCTTCCAGGAAAAGATTTTATCTGGGTCCAGCTGGAATTTTCGACAGGAAGTCTAAGTTTTATGGCCATGTTTTGGAAAGAGGTAACTTTACAATACTCTTGAAAAGTTATTTCCTCAAATGTTAATGAGATATACTCTAACTAGCAACAAAGGCAAAAGAAAATAATTTCTTGCTTTGCCAAATGAATTGAAAAATGACTTCAAGGAAAGGAGATAATCCTGCCAGCATAAACAGCATTAAATAAGCCACATACATGCCTTCTATTGCTTTTTTCTAAGCAGAGAGGCCTCTTAAACATGCTGAAACAATAGGCCTTTTATGTTTGACAAGAAAATAAGTGGCATGTTTCATTTCCTCACTCAGACTGAATTAGTATTAAAAATCTCATACCTTCCAAGAACTTAATCATAATCATTTTAATGGAAAAATTCAATGTATAGAATTAGATATGAATTACTCTTTAAAAAATACATATTTCCCTAAGAAATAGCTGTAGAGGTTTAGATAAAAGCCTTATTTAGCCAGAATTACCTCCTAAACTCAACTATGCTGTTAAAATGTCACTTGCTCTCAAAGAAACTACCATGTAGCCACAAAACACTTTTTCATACCATTTCTATAAGAGTTGTTAAAAAGCTTTCAGATTTCTGTGCCTTAAAACATTCAAGTTTGAATTAAAAATAAGGACGAAATCTCAAAGATCATAGATAATTCCATTATTGGATAATACTGATACTCCCTGAATCCGTGCTCCTGTGCCTCATGTGTTCAGTAAGGAATGATTCCAGAAGGTGATCCAAGAAAGGAAACATTTCATACATTGCCAGTACTGTAATAGTCTTCTTAAACCATGTTGTATGCCTGAAGCGAGCAAGTTTATCCTTCTCAGTATAAGTCTGGATGTTCTTATCTATACACATGTCCTTCTTATAATCTGTTTATATCTTGGACTTCATGAAAATCTGTGGTAATTTCCAGAATCTATTGTTTCTGAACAATACACATTTATTTCCCACCTTTAGTTTTTACTGAACTATTTGATGTCTAATGCTCTTACTGATGAGCAGTTTCTAAGCAACTGGTAAACAGGATTTTTTAGTTGTCAGTTTCCAGAGGAAATTGCAACTCCTTAAAGTGAGCATGCAAAGCTAGTCTCAGATTGTAGCCATTACACTTATTTTAATGTTGTATTTCATTTAAAATGTTTGATCAGAGAACAAGTCTCCTAGGATGCATAACTTTTCTGGAACATCACAGTGAGCAGCAGTCCTTTAACAAGCCTCATTACATTCAGTGCACAATATCAAGCAATGTAAAGAGAATGAATAGTAGCACCACATTCAGTTCATTTTATATTGATAAAACTTTGTGTCTTGGGACTAACATGCTAATAACCCCATCAATGCTTGTTTTGATTAAATGGATTTCTTCCAGCAGTGGAAGCAGCAGTGCCAGAAGTATATTGCACTAACGATATTCACATCCTTATGCAAGCAGAATGATTAAATTTAGCATCAAGTTACAGGTTGCTCTCTAATTCAATCTCTAATTCTCTCATTCAACTCCACCAATGAATGTTTAAGTACAACTGGCCTGTGCATCCTCTGAAGTTCAGCTGTCAGGACAAATCTTGGACAACTCAAAAGTTATTAGCTAACTAGTCCTGCATCCATCCTCTGCTTGTGATTTTTGCCTCTGTGACTGGACAAGCATCACTATGTCCATCAGACAAAATCTATCACAACAGAACTTGACAATAGCACAGTTAGCATGTGCTAAGCTCTCTGGAGCTTTAATTTAATGCCCACTGAGATCAGTAAAGGGTGAATAGGGAGAAAACAACAAAAATCCTTGAAGAAAGGAAGCGTTTATCTACTGATAACATTTATTAAAGGACATTCAGTCGGTATTAAGCAAACCATCTCAAGGACTTACCCTGCTAAATAAGAGAATGTGATCCTCAGAAATAAAGAGCTTATTTTCAACACCATACAGGGCAGCTTCCAGAGCAAAACTGCACTCTGTGTTTGTAGAGTCAAAGCAGCAAGTGTTGCTATGTGGTGAGTATCAGCCCTGCCAACATCTGACAAACCCAAGGAGAATGAACACGATGTTTCTTTAAGCGTGTAGTGCTTGAGCTGTTAGCCATTGTAAAAACATTAGGAGCAAGAAAGAAAATAATGAACATTACTGTACCAAAACAGGAAAAGCAGATTTCCCTCCCACCCACCCCCCACCAGTTACAGCCCTGGTACTTTTTTTTCCAAAATATATCATGGCAAAGGAATGTGTCTTTCTTTGCCTGATGACCCCTGATTTGGAGAAGTATGCTATTCAGCATCATTTAGCACACAGAGAACAAAGAAGTTTAACTGTTTCAAAGGAATGCAGAATTTCAGCTCTTGTTACAGAATTCTTCTGAATGCTCATCACACAGCTTAATATCCAGCACATATTGGATGAAAAGGAACAGAAACTCATCAGACACAGCCTCATTCCAGACTCACCCCTTCTCCCCTTCCCCATGCTAAACAGCTTCCATTTCCTTGTGAAACAGCAACAGCCTCAGATTACAGTTCAGTTCTCCTAAGGATATTTATGTTGCATTTAAGTCAAGAAATTGTGATCTACCAAAACACTTAAGAAATCAGGTCACAAGCACTGCTGCCAAGAGAAACCTTTTATTTAACACAGATTTACATGACAGAGGGCCCAAATACTGACCAGTGCCTACACCTGATCTCAGAAGAATGGAAACCTCTTAGCAAAGATAAAGCCCTTACAGAACAGACAACAGCACAGCATAAAGCTTATGGCTGAAAGAAGAGTTAAAAGAGGGGAAGTCTGGTTTATTTCATATACCTATCTAGGAATTAATTTTGTCAAATATACCCTTAGCCTAACAAGCAGATTTAAGACTGTCTTGAATATAAGGAAGTTTAACAATTTTTTTACCCAGCTAGTATGGAGATGAGTGGTTCAAGATGAACTGGAATTACACTGAAAACAACTCATGACAGCAGTGAAATATGGACTTCTGTGATCCTCAAGAGGCAGGCTATGATTGCTTAAAGCTTCATGGTCTCAGAACCCAATCACTTTAAGTGTCCAGTAATTTCCTCAGAATCAAAAATTATTTGTTCTCAGAGCAAAGTTTTTAAAATTCACAGAGAAATTTTTTTTTCCAAATTCACATTGAAAATTGCAATGCTGTCATAAAATCCTAAATAGCATCACTCACAAATACTGACATTTAAAAAACAGTGCAGCTAAACTTCTGATCTTCCCCTTTAAGATATAGCTAGGTCATCCCCAGGGTTACATATTAAGTTGATTTTTTTTAAATTTTCTTTTACCTTTTCTTGAATCTTCCTGGCTTTCACTGTGGATACAAGTTTCCAAATTGCATGGATAGGAAGCTTTATAAAACAGAGAACAGATTTATGCAGCAGATTATCCATAATTTAGGCAATTTCTCTTACTGCTTCCCAGTCTGGAGTTCTGAATGCATGTTTTCTGCCTCTTCCCAAAGACTCGTAGTCCTCGACTGTTGCACAATCCTTTTCTGCAGAGCAACTGGTGAAAACCAAAACATCAAATGCAGAGCCTCCAACAAATGACTAGTGTTAAAGTGCCACAAGGGCAGTGCAAGCTGCAAAAACTGAGGGGCAGTTCTACCAAATGCAAATCATTTTCCTGGCAGCCTGCTTGAACAGCTCTACTTCTGGTAAGAACATTCTGCTGCAAAAATCAAATAACAGTAACTAGGTCCTGATTTTTCCTACCCCTCCTAATGCCTAATGCCTTTTAAAGCTTGTTCAGCTGCAGTAAAGAGGTTAGAAAACTGCTGTTTCCAGCACATTCACCCCTCCTCCTCAAGCTGTATTTCAGCTCTCTGCACTGTCTGGTTTCACTTTTGTTTCACACACAATCCTGTGATGTGGATTTCAGTCAGATTAATGCTTTCTTTCATTCCCCACTTTCTAAACTGGAACTGCGAGGCACCAGTTACAGAGCCTAACACTGCAAGCTCAAATAAAGGTTAGCTTGCAACTGGGGGCTTTGCCTTGAATCTTACCTGCAAAGTAATTTCCTTTCAAGTCATTATATTTGTCTTTATGACCCCTTCTTTACTTTGTACCTTTAAGGAGCAGACAAGTATTTGTCAGGTTTTGTAGTGGATAGAAAAGCACGAAAGCACATTTCCATCAATTATCATCATAAGTTCTTGAGTTTCAGAGTATAGGAGTTGGGGTGGGTGTCTCCCACTCTCTTTTGTTGTTGTTGACATTTTATGCAGAAAAGTCACAGGGCTGGGTTCTTATTACAGTGAGGCAATTCAGTCCTCACTACAACTCCACAGCCATTAGTTCCAAGTCTTTTCCTAAGGTGTGTTTCTGTATATAGTAAATTATTTTAAGGTCACTCCCAACCCAGGCCATCCTATAATTCTATTATTTAGATCTTGGTTAATACTACAGAATTTATCCTGTAGCTATTAAATACAGCTGCTAAAGACTAACCAGCAAGAGAAGGTTATATGCCTCCTGTACATCAACATTCGTGGGAGGCAAAGGAAATAATTTCTTTACCTTGTCAGCAGAGTTGGTAGAAAGTGATCCACATGGTAGGGAAATAATACTGCTTTGCAGAACTCTTCTCCCACTCCTTCTTTCTAGGTCTCACAGCTACAAAAAAACCAAAAAAACCAAAAAAAAAACCAAAAAAAAAAAAAATCTTTCAATGGATTCAGGAAAGAATCCAAGACAGATTTATGTATTTGTTTTCAGTGTTAACTCATCCCACACTACTTGCACATATCCCTCCCTTCAGGTTTGCTGCTTGACACAGGCAACCATTCTGACATTTCATGCTTGGAAATGTGCCTTCAACAAATCCTTTTTGTGTTCCTAAATGACTGTTTGGCTGCTTATACTTCAGCCCATCTGTTTGGATGGCACCAGGCCTGCTTACAAGGTGATCTTCCTGTTTTACTTCCTATCGAGAGATGCCAGCCAATTTTGGGCTCTCAGCACAATACCTCTCCTGCCCTCACTTTGGTACAAAGCCCTGCTGAGTCAGAAACACTGCTTCTGTGCTTTATAAAATTTGTTGGCACTTGTGTGGCTCTGACCACCTGAGCAGCAGAGGAAGAAAACCGGAGTTGTCAGCACTGTAAATTGCCAAGTACACTTGTTACGCTGAAGCCGGGGGGATGTTACAAAGATCAGTGACACATCGTAGCATGAGAATTTTAATTGCTCTACAAAGCCAGGATCACCACAAGCAGAAGGACAGAAGGAGAAGCAGACCTTCACCTTCTAAAGAATAGTAAAACCAAAAACACAAGCCACAGGCATAAAAGAGTCAAGCAGGGGAAAACACTCCGCTCCACTTTGCTGTAACATTTGCTTTAAAATGACATATACTAGGACAAACTTGTTTTGTATAACTTCAGACTTTTACCTAAAATCACGGTGTTATGGTTTATGCCATTCACTGCAAAATCGTATCAGCCTGAATACGCTTCTTTGCAAAGTTCTGAAGTGCATGACCAAGCTCTTTCAGAGGAATGAAGCACCCTAGGCTTGTTTCAGATTGGCCTAACAATAGTGTTTCAGCAGGCACTTGTACACTCACACCTTCTACACTGCATGTGGGTGCTTAGGGAGCACAAAGGGAGGCAGCAATCCAGATGGATCAAACCTCAGAAGTGTAGGACAACATCACCTGTTTGCCCCATACATTGGCCTTGGCTAATATCAGAATCCTGCATTTCCGATGCTACATTGATTAGCACCTAAATTCTTTATTGAAACAGAGATAAAGATTTCTTAATTAGGAAATACTTTCACTGTCAAGAGTAAGTCAGCGGTACATATCACAAATGTTCTCCCTCCCTCCACCCCCTTTAAGAAAAGCAGTAACAAGCCAAGGAAAGCAAAGACAAGCTTTCAACAAACAATATCAGCTGTCAGAATGTTTTAGTTTAAGGGTTTTAGTGAAAAAGTCTCCTTTCTCTGGTGTAAAATAATGTGATAAAATCTCCAAACATGCCCTCACTTCTCATGCCATATATTTAAAAGAAAATGGAAGAAGATTAAACATTTCGACTCTACCTAGGAATGGATCAAATTTATACTAAAATATTGATGCATTATGTGCTCAGAAAACAGCAAACAACAGAGACTAAACTCTCCAGATCTGGCCTGGCAGCTATTCAGTATCAAAAAGAATAGCACTAACCTATTTGTTCAACTAATTCTTGTGGTATCAGTCAAAGTGAATTGAGCATCTCCCACACAGCACTTAGACAACCTTTGCCCTGTATTATAAGATCCTCTAGTGACAGTAATAAATATATCACTCGCAGCCAAAATCCACAAACAGCATCCGGATTCTTTGTAAAAGTAGCAAATAATTCTCTTTCCACTGAGTGAAAACAAACCTGTGCCAAAGCAGAGATATGTATGGATCTACATACGTATATGTGTATAACTATATAAATGCAGGTACCACATGTATACACAATGCCCCCACCCTGAAAACACATTTAAGGAGCTGATCAACAAACATAGACTTTGTCCTACTCAGTGCAAGCTGCTGGCAGCAGGACAGCAACGTGTACAGCAACGTGTAATTCTTGCTCATTATGAACTGTTTAATTGTCTTCTCCTACCATCTTGGCATCTCAGCCAGAGACCTTCACCTTCTAAAGCCTTTCATTTCAAGGCAAACTTCCTCTATCCTAAGGAAGCCATGGCATTTGGGTCCTTGAAGCATATCCTATACATATAAAGCAAGTATTGCATTTTGGTTTTGTGTACTGTCAGAATGAGAATTTGCTTCTTCCCCCATCTCCCCCCACCTCATTGCTTTGATAAATAACAGTAACTCCAGCAGAGCTGTAGTCCAACATTTTCAACACATCTAATTTTCTGTATTTTTGAGCAGGATTTATTAGCTCAATTCTAGTTAACTTGATCCAGTACCTTTTTTTAATTCTCAATTATGCAAACTCTATCTTTGATATGCATCACTAATTTAGATTTCTTAGGACTTTAATGCTTCAATTTAAGTTCCATGTCCAGTCACAGTCTCCCTAGTCCATAAAAGACATGATTGTACTGGAGCATGTCCAGAAAAGAGCCATGAAGAGAATTAAGGGATTGAAACATCTATTATGGGAGGAGAAACTGAGAGAATTGGGACTGTTTAGTCTGGAGAAGGGCAGGATCAGGGGGATCTTCTTCATATGCATAAATACCTGAGTGGCTGAAATGAAAGAGGAAGAGCCTGACTTCTCAGCAGTGCCCTGTGAAAGGACTGGAGGAAATGGGCAGAAAATGAAATGCAGGAAGTTCCATCTAAGTATAATTATTTGTTTATTAAACTGCTGTTATAGTGATGAAGCATTGAAACCTGCTTCTAAAAAGGTTGTGGAGTCTTCAACTTTGGGCATGTTCAAAGCCTGGCAATCAGTCCTGAGCAGTCTGCTCTTTCTGACTTTGCTTTGAGCATGGTATCATACTACATGATCTCCAAGAAGTCCCTTCCAACCAATTATATTCTATAATTCCATGCAATTATAAGGCATTACTATAAAAAACCCAAAGGATATGCAAATGGCATCATTAATTCTGCGTAAAAATAAGTGCTTTTTAAAGAAAGAAGATACAGTTAAAGAAATGTCACAGTAAACTGATTCCCAAATATATAGATTCATTGCTGGTGCAGTGTCAAAATATAATATTTCATTTTATTGCAAGAAAATTTGCCTGAGTTTCTAGAATGCTCCTCAAACATAATATAGAACTCTTGTGTAGAGGCATTCACACAGGCATCAAATAACTACATACACTACAAGTCTGGCTGCCAAGAGCTTACTTGAAAATGTTGGACCAGATAACTGGTCCATAATTCCTCCTAGATGCTGAAGTGTTTTCAGACTTTTTTCTACCTCTCCCAAACATGCATGAAACAGTTAGCTTCCTCCTTTTCTTCCTTATTTCCCAAGAACACAAAGTCATTAGGAGCAACTGGCTGCAATGGTACTTCTGCTTTGCCAGGGCTTCAATCTACATGATGTCACTCAGAAAAGAGACACCCTAGGTGTAAAATAAGGCTCAAAACCTGGCACCTATTTCTCAAAACTTCTTTCCTTGGATACACTATTCATATTCACATGATTTACCTTGCCCAGTCAGAAGAAAATGTCAAATATTCAGTTTTGCAGGAACAGGAAAGAACAGGTTGATAAGAGGGTAGACAGAGGCTGAGACTTCTATGCTTATGCCTTTCTGCATTTTCCTTGACCGAAGCAGTTTCCTCCCATTGCATTTTGCCAAGTAAAGGAATGCATCGGAAGTCAATGGATCATATGCAGAGTGTGTGATCAGGTGTCACATGGCTGAGAGGTGCTCTGCCAGTGGAACACACTGTGCTCACGTGCCTCTCAGAGGCTGTGTGCACAGATCTATCAGCCCAGCGTTGCTTTCAGAAACTTATTTCCTTTACCATCCAACCTGGAGTTCACTATTAAAGGGTTAATTTCACATGGATTGCAGGTTGAAGCTTTACACCCATTTTGCCACTCTAGAAACACAGAATAGGTATTCTTATGGCCACTGTCCTACAAACGACCTACCTTTTACTCTCTGTAGAGGCAGGAAAGCTATTTGTCTTTTTAAAGCTCCATGGTATTGGGATTTGGGCCCCATTTGTTACCCACTCTCCTAGTTCTTCGCGTTAATGAGCTCTAATCAGCAGCCTTCCATTTTATAAAGTGTCACCCTCTAGTGCATTGTTTAAATTTATCTAAATTAAAATCTCACCCTATTTAAAATTTGCCTCTTGCTCTAAAATCTCTTGATCAATCATTCTGTAGCTTCAGTCTAGCCTCTACAAATTTGATCAATGCATGCTTCATTTTGTCTTCCAGATTGTTTAATAGAAACCTTAATTAGTGCTTCCATTAATTAATACCAGATCCGATACTGATTCAGTGATACCTCACTTGATAGCTCCCTCACCACTGGAGTTTCATTGTTAATTATCCTGACATTGTAGCCCAGGCAATTCTGTATTCACATTACAGGTTTATGAAGCCGAGAAGAGCTTTTTTCCTACAGAGTTCTTCCTGAAGGAGCTTCCCACACATAGCAACAAGAAGCCATGGTAGAGTTAGATAACAGAAATCCACTGTGTTTTCACTTGTCTACTAAACACATAATGTACTGCAGCTTATTAACTTAGTCTGAACAAAAAAGTTCAACTGATTATTCACATGTGTCTCAAAGGAGCATGAAAACCTCTTCTTCACTGCACTGATAGACTGTGTGTTGGTTTTAGGGCGCTTGACGGAGCAGTGGGGCTAGAAAGGCTGGGAAGAAGTTCACTGCTTGTGAACCTGGTAGCCAGATGAGCTTTTTCTCACCTGTTTCATCCAAGGTTCAACTCATTACATCACTACAGCCTCACCTGTCTAGCACAGTTAATCTTCCTATAGCAATGTTGCACTATCCTCAAGTTTGCCTTCAAGCACAGGAAAGTAGCCCATCCAAAAACCCACTAAGCTCCTAGCCAGCAGAAAATGACTGAAGGATGGAAGAAGGGGGCTTTTACTTGTTAGTTTTCCTTTTTTTCAGACAACTCTTTCAGCTCCAAAGAGGACTCATCTGAATAGTTTCCATATCTTACTCAGAAGAGCCCTAAGCAAAAGTACTTTCACTGCAGGTTTGCCTAAGGTGGAGAACATTTACCATACAGCCCAGGTCCTAAACAAGTGCACTTATTTAAGACATAGTCAGAGACACACGTGGTCTGTGACTGAGAAAACCCTCTCTCATTCAAGTACAAGTTTTACAGAAATTGCATTCTGGACACTGAGGACTAGACCTGCAGGTGTACTTAGGGATACAAGACTCGTACTTGCTAGGAGCCCCATAAGAGGGTGTAGGAAAGGAGGAAAGTCTATCTTAAACTAATTCCAGCAATTCACCTTCAAACACTTAGCATTAGCTTTTCAGAATATTCCCCTCATAAGACTAGTGAAAGATAACATGGAAATCCAACATGCATTCTGTCAGATTTGGCATTGGCAAATTTTTCCAAACAAGTCATTGGCATTTTTTCCTTGAAATTAAGGAGTCTCTTCACTAAAGTGAAAGTAGCCCCTTCTGGCAATTTAACTTTACTCCTCAAACTTGTTGCACAATTTATTCTGCTATATTTTCTTATGACTTTATACCTATGCAAAACTTATTTTCTTTCTAAATGTAGCTGTCATTCTCAAGATAATCCAGCTGTTGAGAAATAAAAATAACTAGCCTTTTTTCCCATCTTCTCGTGATCTGTAATTCTCTTCCTTTTCCAAGGCCCTTCCAAATGTTTCCCTAGGAACATTTCTCTTATATGAATACTACACACCATAGAGGAAAGGAAAAGGATTGCAATACTGGGTTTTGTAACAGCTAACCTTTGGTTCCCTTCCTCTCACTTAAAGAGACTTAGCCTAGTGTATGATTTAAGGAGAGTACTGCTAGGTAATTCTAGATTTTTTCCTCTTGTCTCTGTAAAGTTCTCAGATTTGAGGCATGTGACTAAGCAAGCAAGGAGAAGAGACGGTGTGAGTGCATGAAATGTGCTTTACCCTACAGTGGAGAATGTGAATCCTGCCACTGACAGGGTGTAAAGGATCTAATTGAAAGCATATATGTAATTTGAAAGCTGGTGGAGAGTAAGGACCAATTGCTGAGCACCTGAAACTCCAGGTGCAATTAATAATTCAGCTACTTCACATCTACTGAAAAAAACCCCATACCCTACATCATAATAGATTCCTTTTTAAAATATCTGTCTCTCAGGGCAGTTCATTTATCTATTGATCAGATTAAAATAAGAATGTGTTGGAAACCTACGTAAAACTAAAAGGAAGAATCAGCACGATAGTTTAGAATAAAAGGTTGCCCAACAGGGTCTGAATTTCATGTTGTAAATTGGCAAACATCTGACTTGAAGAATGCTATTTGAAAGGAAAAAGACATTCAGAAAACGGATTCTGAAAAATTATGCCTGGTTTAGACTTTATCTGTTTATATATCAAAGGACACTCTTCCTAGTAGCTACATGCCAATCTCTTCTTTCTACCTTGTACACACTCCAAAAATTATATTAGGATTGAATTATCTGTTAGTTTTGGACAGCCTGGATCTCTAGTGCAGAGGATATACAGTCACTTTAAAGACATCAAGAAGAAGCTATTGCTCACATTATGCACAGATGATCAAAAAAGTATGCCTAGAGAATAAGAGAGGGCTGTATTATTTTCTATTTTACAAACGAAGGATGTGTCTGACTGAGAGCACCCATAGCCAGATTTATCATCATCTCACAAAAACCAGCTGCAGGAATGCAAAGACATGAGACAGACAATGGTCATGAATAGTCCTACAAAAGCTTTTATATGAAGAAGGACTGAAAAGATGCAAACTGTTTAGAGTTGGCAGGAGACTGACACAGGGAAATGAAAGTGTGGAAGAACAAGGTACAGCAGATCTGAAACACAGGAAGGAAGTCTGTTTTTTAAGTAGATTTTCTTTTGAATAAAATAGGAAGTGATTAAAATGTGAAATTTTCTTTTTCTCATGTCATCTCAGAGGTCAAATGTTACTCAGATTCAAAGGGAGATTGAACAAGTAAGTGTATAATAGGAACATTCATTAGAAAGGGTGCAGGCTGGGATCTCAAACTGTATGCTTCAGGGCAAAGGTCCCTCATCAACTCTGAGGAATTAGAAACCAGACTTTTATAAGCAGTTATCCTGGCAGGCAGGGAAAGAATTTTTAATTAATTTATAATGCCTTTAACCTAAAATGCAAGGGGAGGACATAGAGGCAAAAAGGAAATAAAACCTGAATTAGTAAACATACAAATGAACCAACATGTAGTGACTTAGAAAGAAAATCCCTGATTTACTCCTCAGGAAAAGGAAAGGGATGAAACATCAGTTATTCAGCCAGAGAGAAACAATGTGAGGTTCTGAGGTTAGGCTCAGTGAGGTGGAACTGTGAAAAGGTAGGAAAAGTGCTCCAAATGTTTGAGTAAAAGAGCATCACAGTTATAGAGAGGGTGAAACAGAAAGGTGACATATTAAAGAGAAGAATAAATGGATTTTTTATTAAAACAAAAATTTTGGTGAACCAAATCACAGAGCAGATGCTATATTAAATGTTTAAAACTTTTGTTAATGGTTGATGGTTTACCAGAGAGGCAATTTGTCTAAATGATTTGCTATATGTACTTTCTCATCCTGAGCCTGAACATGGTTCAATTCTAGCAGAGGCAGAAGATAACATAGAAATGATCATTCCCCAACAGACTGAAACTTGTTGACAGGAAAGGGTGATGAAACCTGAGTTATGTATTTTGTGCACAGAAATGATAATTTTTCAGGGCTGCTTGACACTGGCTTCCTCTGCCAATGAATTCTCAAGGAAGGAAGGCAGGAAGAGAAAACCTGCAACTGATTTTCTGTCTCATGAGGCAAATTAGATTAACAGATTCCAGTCTCAGAGTTTGCTGTGTTATTAACTTCTCTCAATTCTGAACACTGCCTATGTTGATACACAACCTGTTGGTAGCTGAGTGATCTTCATTATCCCAGCTTATGACTACAAGTGAGCCATAAGGCCAGGCCATTTTATTGTCTTTGTCTGTTTGAAGTCAAAAGGACCCCCTGACAAACTTCTAGAAACCCCAGGCAAAACATGCCTGAGTCACTTTACAATTATTACTGAAGCTCATTGAGCAGCCATGCCCATAAATACCCCTAACCTTTATGTTTAGCATGGTAATCTTCAACCTTATAAATTCTTGTGAGAGAATCTCTGTAAAGATGTAACTGGATTATAAGATCATGGTGCTGTGTTATCAAGCATATGACTGTCAGACCTATTACTTTGTCTCCCAGTGTGTGGGACCACATGCTAAGTTCATTTGACAAAAGGCGAGCATGGAGGGAGTGGGGTGTGTGACAGCTGGAGGGTGTGCCTGTGCCCCACAGCTAAAGGTGCATAAAAACCAGAGGTCAACAAAACACCAACCTTTCATCACCTACAGATCACAGACTGGGTCAACAACCTGGTCATGGCACCCCCGAGTGGGCTGTGGGTGTGGCACTGGACACTGGTGTGGCACAGCAATGGAGTGAGCTCTCAAGGTAAGAGGTAGGCAGCTGTGAGCCATGGGGAATCTGCTGGGAGGGCATGGCCCCACCAGCCAGGGCTCCTCCCACTGCCCTCATGAAGGGAGCAGGGCAGGCTGGAAGGGGACAGCCAGGCACAGCAAGTCCATGGGTGATGAGGTAGCTCTGGGGTTAGGCTGGGAAGCCAATTCATGGGTCAGGGGCAGTCCATCAGAAGGGTCCACAGCCAAGCATGGGCATGGCCATGATGCAGCTGCAATGTAGAGTGATTGGGACCTGAGGAGCCAGAGCTTGAGCTTAAAACCAGATCCTGGGTGAACGGCAGGTGAGGAGAGACCTCACTGGGTGCTACCAACTCTCTCCCTAAGACCAGCAGCTGTGTCGCAGGGCACTAGACTGGCCCTGAGCCCTGGCAGTCAAACCCCCAGGAAGAGTAGAGTGTGCCCTCAGGGCCCTGATGTGAGGTGAGAGAGTGTCGTCCCCCATTTCTGCCAAAAAGAAGGAGAATTGTTGTCTTCTTATACCACAAGTCAGTTTTGAGGGTTCTCTTTGCAGGTCTCACCATTTGCCTGAAGCAGCTCACAAGAGCAGCCATACCCAGTCAGAGGACGTGTCCCCTGAGACCTGCTTCCTGCAAGCTCTTAGCAGATGCACACACAACTGACTTGAGAGCAGAGCAGGGACACAGCATTGCCTCCCCCAAGTACTTTCATCAGCTTCCAGCAATCTCCAGGTCACAGAGTTCCTGCTTCAGGAGGAGTCTCTTTAGGTGTGGCAGCCCAGATTAATTATTTGTGCATGAATTTCTCTAATTCCTCTAAGAGCCCACATAAACTGCTGGTGTCTGCAGCATCCTGTAGCAATGAGCTCCCCTTGTTATCATTCCTCTGGCTGTCAAATTCCTTTATGAATCACTCTAAAAAGCAGAAAGTATAAATTTCTGTAGCTAAATTACTGCTGAATTCTTACTGATAACTGAGAACAGACCTTGATCTGGGGTAGCTCTAGAAGTATCAGTTGCTTTGAATGATTTGATACTACTGTGCTCACATGCAAATATAAAATTTGGGGTTTAGAGATATTAGGAAAACTACTCTTGGGAAAAAATGATACAGTGTGTTTCATTTATGTAAAATCTGGCAGCCAAAGTGTTGAGCAGATTAAAAAAGGGAAGTAAGGGGCATATTAGTACAAAATTTATTGCATAGAGACACCTCCAGAGGCTACAAAAGCAGAGCAATCTCAGTGTCAGGGCCATTTATCACCAAGAGAAGACTCGGCGTTCCCACTGTAACCTTGTGTTTCTATGGAGAACGCCTTCTCTGGCTTTCTCCCTGTTTTGATCAATACAATACACAAAATACACTCAAATGCTGTTTCCATACTCAGTCAAGCTTCCCTGATAGAAAAACAGTACACAATTTGTCAGTCAGAAAAGAAAATTACCTTACAGTCACTGTATTGGGATATTCAGTGCAGCATATAAGTGGGAAATGCTCACTAACTCTATGGATTATGGGGAAATTTGAAAAATAACACTGCAGAGCTGGAACAGATCAAGACATCAGCAGAAGGCTATCATCCACTGATGGTGTCAAACACAAGGGTTATTTCCCATGTCTCTGCAATGGGAATGTGCAGTGGGATGAGGATGCTCTGCTATTACACCTTTAGTTGCATTGCCTTTTGAAGTGCAGGAAACTTTGTAACACCAAAAAAAAAGTATTCAGGGATGGAGCGTGAGAGCTTGTTGGCAAAGTTAGCTGGGAGTAAATGCCACAAGGCCCAGCTGAAGGTGTCACATACTGTGCATTCCCAGCCTAGCCAAAGCTGCTCAAAGCACCTTCAGGCTGTTTCTGCTCCCCAACAGCAGCTTATCTTGTAAGAGATGATACCCACTTCCCTATCTGATGCAGAAGGCTGATACCAGGTGCTCTGCCTGGAAAAAGGAAGTCTCCATTTTCCTCATGATTCCATTTCAGGTGTTCTCTGTCAAGAGTCATCTCCAGGGCTTCCTGTACACAGAACATTGCTCTTGAGCTTTTGAGCTGCTATGGTTTTTGTGTGGGACAATGAAGAGTTGCATTTCATACTCTCAGGAGATCATTTCAAGACAGGGGTTCCACTGGAGTTAGGGGTGTCACAACTGGAGCTGGCAGGGCATCTCACCCCTCTTTCCTCCCATTTTTCCATTTAAAACCCATCTTCAGCACACGGGTCACTTAATTTGCCTATAGATGCTTACTGTGCATGTGTATTATTTACATTACTATTCTCCTTCCATTGGTTTTTCCATGGCATTCCATGATGCCATTACCCTGGGATTTACTACTGTTGTTTTGCTTCTCATATCTCTCCATTCCAGAGCGCAGGAAGCTAACCTCCTGCACTGTTGTCTCAATGCAATTTCCCTTATCACCTCCTGGGATATCTTCTTCGTAAGCCTTGGACTCTGCTTTAAATAACAATCTTCAGACTGACTTTACAAAAAGCACACTGTACTCCCTGCTGTCAACGCAACGATAGATTCTGTAATTAAATGTATTATGACACAAATCACAAAAAAAATTATTAACGGTGCCAGAAAATAACATTTGTATAGACTGTCAATTAACCACCTGGGAAGCCTGCATATAGGAAACATCTGCATTTATTTTTACTGTATCAGAATGTCATTCAAGAGTACTGGGTTATTTCATTCCCTTGATGAAATGAGTACACGGAGTGCCTATTAATGGAAATAAAGTAAGTGTACTGTGTGAGATAGGAGAAGATTGTGTGGATAGAAACAAGCACTTTTGGGGAAAAGGAAAGCAGCATTTGTATCTGGGAGTTTTTTTGCCTAAGATAGAGTGTTTGTGCATAATTTATCTGATGTATTTTCAAGGAGCTGTCTACACATGAGATATGAATCCCAGGCAGCTGGAAATACAGGCCAAATCTCACTCAAGGGTAAGAGGTTTTTTAAGTCCCGATATCCATTCAGTCTCATCGTGGCCACTGCAATGAAATGAACATCGGTGCTCTGTAAAATGGATTTTGTCACCACTGATTCATTGCATAGTGATGATGGAACAGTCATATATAAAAACTCTGCCTGCTGCCCTAGATTCCAGCTTTTAACTATGAAAGGTAACTGAGCTGCAAGATTACCTCATGTATTTTGTCCAGCGGTGGTCACGTTCATACAGGTCACATATAAGTAGCATAGATGTAGACACGCAGGTAACTTAAGGAGTGTTCAACACACGCATTTGCTGAGAAAAATATGAAAAATAAGCCTTACTTCCATTCTTAGATTCAGCTGTGATCCTCTCTATCAAAAGCTGAGGGAACACTAGACAGGAAAACAGGCATTTTACAAGAGCATGGCACATCTTACGTCTTGGCTGCAAATAAAAGGCTTTACTTTGCACAACTCCTGCATGTCTGCAATGTCTGGACTCAATCTTAAAGGTCTTTTCCAACTTAAAGAATTCTATGTAAATCCAGATTACCTCCAATAATGTTGTGAGGGATGCCATTTATGAACATGGCCATAAATTCACAGGAAAACCCTTGTCACTCTTGCAATATTATTTTCTAGGTCACAAAACTCTGATAAAAAAGGTCATTTAAAATATTATCCTTTTTGTCCCTCAAAAGCATATGTATGTCCAGAACTGAAGAGCCCCTCAGTACCTTTTAAGTTCAAAAATAGCCAGAATGAACAACATTATTAGCAGCAGTCCCATGCTTTTTCAGCCAAGGGACAATTCAAATGTTCTACCCTAAATATCATTTACTCAAGAGAACAATTGTCCCACTGAGTTACTTTTGTCAGGTAAACACAGCAAACAAAGACTATCCTATAGTGCAATGTGTCACGAATAAACATTGTCAACAGAGCAATTTTGACTGAAACAAAAAACAGAAATTCCCAGGCACTAGAAAAATTATTTCCTAGGTAAATCACGGGCATATAGTCTCTACCATCAAGGAAGTCACTCTGAAATGACAGTTCTCCCTCTTCAGATAAAATTCCGATTGTACTGAAAATAATAGAAATGCCCTTATCAATTTTATGAGAAAAGGTTTTCAACTCAGTCTTTTCAAAGGAATAGCACCAGGAATTAGTCACAAATAGCATTTACGAAGTTACAGCCTTTCTTTGGAGCTTGCAGACAGGTGGGAAGTGTTTTACCCTCACTTCACCTGCATCCCACAGGTTGTGAGTCGGAATTTCCATCTGGAGCAGCTGAGCCATTGATACAAATTAGCAAATCACAAAATTCATCCCAGCATTAGAAGACAGATCTTGTTTCCAGTGAAATGAGCTGCCTGACCTCTTACCAGTTGTGTAACTGCTCCTAAATTAGTCCATCTTCTCAAACTCTCTGACCAATTTAAAGCATTAACCTTCCACCAGGCAAGAGAAGGGATAGGTTGGGCAAACCAATTTCAGTATGTGTCACAGCAAGTTCCCCTGAGGGCTTTATCAGCTGTTTGTTACTGGTTGAGGAAAAGGTTGATAAAAACAGCTGTGCAGAAAGATTAAATATATTTTCCATGCTGACATTCATAGTGACTCCAAGTTCACAAACACCTCATGAAGTATTAGTTGTAAGGCAGCATATACTGAGCCTGTTTTTTAAAGCAATTACACTTAATTTGTCAATCAGAACCTTTCCTCAGAAATAAAACAGGTAGAAGCAAGTGAGAATTTATAGACCAATCTCTTGCCTCAGATTTTGCTTTTACAAACATTACACACAGCTACTACAAGAAAGGTCACTGAAATAATGAAATTTGGATGAACAGGCTGCAGACAGCAGCAGTAAACATTTCTGTTTGTCCCTGTAGCTTAACAGTGTAAACAGAGCACGGGAATGCAGGGGAAGGTTTTGTATCCTCACTCTTACTGCTCAGAAGTGAATGGTGCAGGTGGAATGGTGCCAAGGAACCATTACTTGCAAACCACTACATATCAAAGAGATGTAGAGCAAATGGATAGAAAGGATTTGTAGAAGTTTCCTAGTTGAGTGCTTCTCAACAGTTTTTCACCCCTGTGTCATCATATCTTAGATGGCACATTTTCCAAACAATTTTAAATCCCATAATGTTAGTGAAATATACAGCCAAATACAAGTAAACAAATGAATAAAAATGATAGTAGAAAAAACGAAAGCATGAATGATCCCATTTCAATGCACTTGTTGTTTAGTTATACAAAAAAAAAAAATTATCACAAAACAAGATAAAACTTTCTTTGCTTAAATTTTGGCTTGTTCTTCATCCAGTAAAGGCTGAGAAACATCAACATAGGCTATTGCTGAGTCCTAAATTTTGTGTGTATTATTCCTCACTGTGCTTGTTTGGTCTGTAACCAAAGACTTTTAGGGATGGAAATTATCCATATATATATGGAAATTTCTTCAGTGACACACATAGCAATTTAGTGGTCAGTTAAGCTGAGTAATCTGTAGGTCAAAATGTGCCCCTGTGATTCATTCATCCTGCAATTTGTTAAGAAAATTACAATAAGAATATTGTCAAGATTAATTGCAAAGTTCTTGGTTGCAGATACCTGGGTTTGAACAGAGGCTGGGAAGGGGCATGATCAGAGAAGATTTCTCCTTCTGGAATTCATTCTTCCTTCCCTTCTAACACAGTCCTGGTGTTTTGATTGAAGCATAGACGTAAAGATAGACTCTATCAGGATAGTATTTAAATACATGTTTGTTCAATTTGTGCACATGAATATGAATTAATAATACCTTAACATGTCTCAGCACTAATGGAATCGTAAGTTTTCTTACTCAAAGTTTCTCTATATGTAGGTAATGACCAACTCTTACTCTTCCTTTTGTACAAAAAAAGAAAATAATTTTCCCTCAGGTTAGCTTACACAATAAGAAAGATAATCAAATAGCTAATAATTAGGATAATTAAGAGGCAAATTATTAGATGTGAAAAATATTTTTTCAAGTAATCCTCCGAAACACCCTTCAGTGCAATGCTTCAAGGCCTAACTAAAAGTTGCTTTGCATTCTATGTAACCTTAGTTAGTGAACTTCAATTAACCAAAGCAAAACTTCTTAAGAACCAAAGCTTCTTAAGCAAACAGTTTAATGTCTTGAGATGCTGATTAATTATATTGGAAATTCCCTCTAGCATTAAATCACTTCATTATCTGAAATAGTTCTTTGCCATTTTCTGCATACAGGTAATCAAGCATATGATACAGTACAGATGTCAGCTTGTTATTTTACCTAGTAACTCCACAAATGAGCACTAAATTGGAAGGAATACTGTACCACAGTTATCTAAAGTTATAGATAAAGAGAACAGAATTTCTATTTTCAAGACCTTGCAGCTCCTAATGATGGTTTTAAATTATTCCTTACTCCTCATGAGGAATGTCTGCCCTACAGAGTTATCATGTTAGCCTTGACACCATGGGCTAATTAGATGTTAAGCATAACAGCTCAAAAAGGAAAAAGCCGTCTCCCAACATTAATTCTTAAGAGGATCATTTGAAGAATTTGTATGGCAAACCATTCCTATGCAGAGTGCACAGAGGAAGCCAGAGAAAGAGCAGCACTGCAGATAATTTCCATTCAGCAAGAAAGCCAAGCACTGTGGAAATCAGGACTCTGCCAAAGCCTGGACTGCAATGGTCATGTGTCTCTTTTAGAGAAACTCCTGTGTCAAATAGCAATCCATGACCAAGCTGTTGACTTAGCTGAGAAATGTAATCTTCCCTGTCCCAGGAGATGATGATGTGAAGCCACTTCCCTGCCTGCTCTTCTAAAAAGCAACTACAAATTCCTTCTCTTAGCTATTGCTCAGGTTCCTTTTTCTTTTTTTTAATCAGGATTATATTTGTGTACAATCCCCAGTATAGAAACGAACTTTTAACCAGGACATCTCCATGGATGCTAATTTAGCACAATTATACTTAATGACAGTGAAACTGCTCAACGGGGATATATTCATTCAGTGATACAGAAATAAAGTATTACAAGCTCTTAAATCACTGTGAAATGACAAACATCCATCACAAACAGAGATTCCAGTCATAATAAGGAACTAAATACCAAAGACAAAATAAATGCTGTGAGTAATTTTCTTATTGCTGCAGTTTTACTTTGATGGCTACTTTATGTCATGGCAAGTCTTTTCAAAAGCATTTTTGTGTCTCTGTATCAGGAAAACTGTTTAAGTGAATTGGCTGTCTACCAGTTCAGAGGATTCTATTGAATTAACACTCAGGTTTGTTTAGCTTTAGCTAATCAGATGTGCAGGTGTGACGTTCCTGCAGGTCTTTCAGTAAGCTTATGTGTTGAAGACTACAGGTTAGAGCAATGAAGAAGATGTGTTGCAAATATTATACATTCCCTAGGGTTCCAGGCTGTTTTTCTTCCTTTTATATTTTATATAATTATTATAAATCACTATTGGAGGAAATATATGTTTTGTTTACAGTAAATAATTATATATCTATGAACTGGATGTTTAGGTTAAAAACAAGAAAACATTGAAACTAAGAAAATAAGTCCATAATAAATAAGGGAGAAGTGGCTAAATCACTACTAAAATTGCCTAGCAGCTAGGATGGCTGTTTTTTCCAGTGATACATGACCAATCCAAATCTCTCTAGAGGTAAGGCCAGAAACTCAATTTCCATCTAGCCCTGCAGGTTATCTGCCACAAAAACCAGAGGAAGAAATGTCTATTTGAGGGGGAAGGGGTTGGGAAGTAAGAAGAATAAATCACTTCTAGAAAGAAATTAATGAATATTAATACCAATAGCCAAACCTGGCTGTTCGTGTGAAGATTTTTAGGGCGTGCAAGGACAGGATGGTCTTCATCTTTCTTGAAACGCCTACACCTGCCCCAGGGTGCTCAGGACCCTGGATCTTGTACTGGAAGGGTGAGGAGAGAGAGTTTCTACTGTTATGGCCAAAGATTAAGTGGCCATTGTGCAAGAGAAGCCTGACTGTGTCATTGTCCCACATCTCCATGTCCACCTTTCCCATAATCACTACAGCACCAGGAAAAAGACATGGACATGAATCCTTCCCTGCCAAGTTTTCTCCTGTGCCTCAGCAATCCTCTGTTTTTGTGAAGAGATATTTCAGATAACAAAAATTATTGGGAGAAAGGAGTACACCATCTGTTTTGTGCTTCTTGAACTTCAGAATTATTCCATTATGATGGATTTTTTGGTTTCCTCTTTTTGCCCACTAAACTCTTGCAGTGAGAATATGGAATTTCCTTTCCACACAGGAACATTTGGCATTTTTGGGAGTAAACATGCAGGCCCAGCTCTGCATCACTCAATGAGGCTTTTAAGGTACACTGTCTTCATCAGATAACAGGCTGTTATTGTTCATTACATCATAGAAATAATTTTTTAAGCATGTCAAGGCTAGAAAATAACAAAGTCATATTTTTGTGTGTTACTGTCTTCAGAGGAGGAATAAGATTATTTTGTGGTTTAGGAGTTGTCTGTATGCTCTTTGTACCTCTCCTGTTTCTTCCCTTGTTTTGCCATGGCTTCTTTAGGACCCATGTTGAGCCACACGGTACCAGAGAAGAAATTTGCTCCTTGGCACATGAGCTCCAGGAGCTGCAAAAACGTAAGAGCACTGCTGGAAATATGTCTTTTTCTGAAATACATAGCAAACTGTATACATTACTTGAGTAAAAAAGATTCCAGCCTTCCTGTAGTGGTAGGACATGGGGCAGTGGTGTTAAACTGAAAGAGGGATGTTTTAGATTGGATGTAAGGAAGGCATTTTAATGATGAGGGGTGAGGCACTGAGAAATGTTTCTGAGAGGAATTGCAGATGCCTTGTCATTGGAAATGCTCAAGGCCATGTTGGATGGGCTCTGAGCAACCTGGTTTGATGAAACTTGTCCTTGTCCATGGCAGAGGATTGGACTAGATGATCTTTAAATGTTTCTTTCAACAAGACATTCCGTGATTCTTGTCATTCAAATAATATTTCAGAATACTTCCAGTACGGAAATGCCCCAAAGAAGCAGAAGACCATGACTGTCCTGTGTAATACAAAATCATGTAAATTTGCTATCAAAATAGGAAGGCTGTGTATGAAAGATCAGCCTGGTATCTTAATATAAACTATATAGGATCTCCTGAATATTTTCTCTGCTGAGTTTCTGAACTCTCTGCCAGGCTGTTAATAATGTAAAGGATCTCAAACGATGAACATGGTTCATGTTGTTTGCAGAAAGAAAACGTGATTTATTATTTACGAGAAGATCTATCAAATAAGATGTCAAATCACAGGTGGTTTTGTCCATACTGACAGGCTGCTGAGTGTATATACACCAGTTTTATACTTCAGTTTATCCTGATTCAATTTCATTCATAATTGACAACTGCATTTTCCTTTTTTTATTTGCAATAAAATACCGTGCAAACAAAATTTGTGAGTATACATGCAGCAAATCTTGTATAAACACTGACTGGCTGCCAGATTTGGAATCAATTCACTGATTAGTTTGAGAGCGATTAATGTGAGTGCTTAATTTAAATCCCTGATTTAAAAACATTTATGGAAAGAGTATTGACAGCCTAAATAGCACTTCAAAGTGCTACAACTGTTCCTTCCATGCATTCAGCTTTTGTGAAGTGTGGGGGTAAGTTTTTGCTCAGGTGATATGCCATAAGGTGATGATGTTCAGATGTCAAATATTTCAGCCCTTCTTGCAATAAGAAATGATAACTGTTAACAGGTTTTCTGAGGAAAAACTGGAAGAAAATCTCCTTTTTTCTTAAAACTGAAAGGAACACTAAGCAATGGCTGAATAGGGTACTAGGATTAAATATTTCATTCTACCCACACTTGGAATTTCAGTCTGTTTTATGTACTCTACTTCTAGCTAGGACATGACAAGTAAAATTGAATTTTGGGTTTAGATAGTAAAACAAGTCCCCATAGAGAAACCAGCAGTTTCCTGGTGTAACTATTAATTCAGCTAGAAGCTTTTCTCAGCACTGTCATGTCAGACCTGGTGCTTTCCTTCTCTGCATACTTCTGTCCTATGTGGATGGGAAACCCACAGTCCAGGTCCAGCCATGGCTTTGCCAGCTCTCTGCTGTGGGGTTATCCAGGAGCAGTGCAGAAGGGATTCAATGTAATGAACATACCAATAGCCAAATGCCAGGGCTGACACTGGAAAATAGGGGTTCTTGACACTAGGCCTGGTTTTAAAAGACATTATGAAATAAAGAAGTCATAACATCAAAAAATGCTCTCTTGGATTGATTATGAAGGAAAGAACCCTAGAAGATCAAATAAATTCAGTTATTTATTTTTATTAGGACACAGCTGCACGCTCCTTCTCAAACAGACTGAATACATCCTCTTGCATCTTTGAACTCATCCAGCTTTGGTTGTCTTTCTGACGTGAGATACTGCTTTCTGATCCTTCTAAGGCTCTTGCTTTCTCAAAGTCAAAATCATACCAGCATTTTAATAGCTAAAATAAATTACTGAACACTCTCATATCTTAATTTATGCACATGTACAATCATTGTTTTGTTGACCCTTTCATCTGTTTAAATCTGCCTGAACAGGGTGGAAGCAGACAGATTTCAATGGGAAATGAGAAGCGTGCCCAACTGCATTATGGATTTTTCTTTTCTCCACTTCCTTTTGGAAAGATTTATTAGTTAAACCCAACATGTGTGTAACACTATCTACTAAGATCCAATTACTAGGACTTTGCCTAGGCAGAATTCTCTGATATTTGGAAGGTACACAGTTCAGAACTGATGCTTCTCCCTGGCAGCTTTATTTTGGTGAACTACTTTTGCAGCCTATAGCAAATTCCCTTCTATTTCTTATAGGCATATGCAAGATGAATAAAAGTACAGATTTGTTGTGCTGCTCTGCCTATACCTGTCTAGGTAAGAAAATAAAATTGCCTCTTTTTCTTATTCTCTACTTCAGGTTGCCAATAAAATTGAAAAATCACAGTAACCACCCACCACGATTAGAAGAGATTTTCATTGTTTTATAGCAGTCAAGCAACACAGAGCTGACCTAAAGTGCTCGACATTGACATGGATTATATTCAAATTAAAAATTGATGGGAGAAGTCCTCTAGACCTCATCATTAGTTTTTCCAAAGCAGCTCCACTTTTTTTTTGGAGTGAATTGGACCCTATGGAGTTGGTATGAAGAATCAGGGAGAATGGATTCTGGCCTTTTATTGTCTTCTGCCAATGGAAAAAAAAATTATATTCATACTTGACTAGTAGGTACACACAATAGTGTGATTTTGTGGACTTATTTACTGTTCTTCAGGAACCCAAAAAGCACAGGTTCTTTTTCCTCAAAAAAAAAAAAAAAAAAAAGAAAAAGAAAAAAGAGAAATTACTCTGCAAAAACTTTTTCTTCATCTTTTGAAATATGCTCATGGCAATTTATCTTCATTTAAACTGTAAGGGATCTGGCTTGGGTCCTGGAATAGACTCTGGTTCCTTTTAAAACAGGGAAATAGCTTCTAAATACATTGAGCTGCTTTTCAGAATTTATGAAGTAGAACACAAATCTAAGAGCTGGCAATATTTAGTGGTAATGAGGCAGTTCTTACATGAGAGAGTTCATTACAGGATCAGCTCATGTTATTTTCCAGCAGCTGGAAAACAGAATGTTTCGCAGGCTGGGAATGAAAAATCTCACTTTAAAATTATCTTGTGTATACCCTAATACACTATTAATATGAGATGGAAGCATAGCAGAATTCATCCTTCTGCTTCTAATGCAATGGGCTTTTTACTGAAGGAAGAATGGGTGTTTTACTGAGGGAAGAAAAGATGTTTTCCTCATACAATGCTGTTGTGCCAGCTGACCAGCAGCACATGGTGGAGAGTGGGTCTTGGCTGTACTTTCCTCCTCTTTCCTCCTCTGTTTTGAGATGATCAGCATTGTTCTTGTATGAGGCAGAACCTGTCCCTGTAGTCAAAAAGCACAAAGACAAGGAGCATGCCTGACTCTGTGGTGCAAAGAAGAGGCATTTACTTACACAGGAACATTTCTTAATAATCTGCCATGACTCTGTAAATGGTCATTCCTACTGTATTTTTGCCAGCAGATGGCTTCACAGCAGAAGTATGGCCCAAGAGGAGCTTGAAGTCTCCTCCCTGTCTCAGAGCTGGAGCGAGTTTGCCAGTAGTGAGTTGTGTAGATGCAATTCCTACTCACCAGCTCAGTGTTACTACTCTTTCACCACTCAGATTTTACCAGGAAGAGTTAAATTAATGCTGTTTTTCAAACTGACTGTATTGATCAGCCAGTGCATGCTAGTACAGTAGAAAATCTAGCTGTTTAGCTTCTCCTTTTGCTTTTTTTTTTTTTTTTTTCTGGTGGTCCTGCCGTGTGCATGCTGGNCAAACTGACTGTATTGATCAGCCAGTGCATGCTAGTACAGTAGAAAATCTAGCTGTTTAGCTTCTCCTTTCGCTTTTTTTTTTTTTCCTGGTGGTCCTGCAGTGTGCATGCTGAGACATTCTCTAAAAGACCCAGGGCTGCAAATACAATCATCCCAAATTAGGAAATATTTTCCCTCTAAATTGCACTCTGCTGCTGTCCAAAGCATTTTCAAAAGATGCTAAGACAACTGTTTCACTTCACTTCTTAACCCCAAGTGTCCCCAAGTTTAAAATACACTTAAGTCAGTTGAAAACAACAGGACAACAAAACATCCCACTCATCCTTTTTAAAAGGCTGCAGAAGCCCAGAGAACAGCTGGAACTTAAGCTCTCAAGAGGAATCCAGTCATCCCAGGTCAGCTGAAGCTCCTCACCAGTTACTGAGCTGGCTCCCACAATCGGTCCTGGTGCAGAACGGGGTGCTGGAGATCAAGGACAAAAGCTGCTTCCCCAGTACTCAGTTCCCCAGCCGGCTGAGGCAGCTGGCTGCCATCACTATTTCCCTCCTCCCCAGTCAGGCGCTATACAAGGCTCAAACATGCCTTAGGAGTGAGGCCACAGAAAACACAGTTAGGGAATCAGGAGGGGTTGGGGAAAGGACAGAGATGGATGGAAACCTGTGAGGATTTTTAAAAGAAGGGCATCTATAAGAAGCTTATTTTCTTGCAGAGGCTCGCAAACCTTACCTTAGCAGCCTGACTGAAGCCAGCGGATAGGCAGGCTGGGCACAAACAGCAGCATGGATCAACGCCAGCACTTATCACCATAATTTTTTGTCTCGGGAAAAAAAATGAATTATAGAGAACTACACAAGTTAGGTAATAAGCAATATTTTTTAAAAACGTGCATTGCAGTGCCAAAAGTCAAGGAAGCTTGAACACTCTTGACTGGAGTGTTGAGAAATCACGAAGTGCAATGTCAGACTGCTGAACCAAGATAATTTTTTGCTTCAGACAGAAAATGCAAAAACAGAAACCAAAAACAAGAGAAAAAACAAACCACTAAAAAAAAAACAACCTGGCAGAAAAAGAACCAGGTATCTCAGCTGCAAAAAAGGCCAAACTGTGAGCTAGAAACAGATTGCCAAAGGAAGATACCCAAGCAAGTCAGCCAAGTATATATTTTGATTTATACCAATGCTTGGCCCAAAGCCCCAAACACTTTAAAATATACTACTTGAACAGTAGGAGTATGAGTGAAATTGCAACTTCAGCTTCAGATTAATTTATAGCAACTTAAAATTATTGTCGACCTTTAAAGAGCAACTACTAATGGTTTGAATTTCTGAGACAAGTGAATAAGCTTTGAATGAGACTTGAGAGGGAGAGAGACAGAAATAAAAAATACTCCAATAAACCAGTAGCTTTCCTGGTAAGAGATTTTTGTTATTGAGGCAAAGAGGCTGCAGTTCTTGGCCTACAGCTCACCCAGGATGTATAGCTTTGCAGCAAGTTTCTAGCTGAATTTTTGTCTCTCTCTACAAGAATTCAAAGTAGATGGTACTGGCAATTTCTGTCCTGAAATCCAATCTGTAGATCTAAGAGACTATCATGTTGTCATGGCTCAGTGGGATCCAAAAAGAATTTCACTGTTGTTTGCAAACAGATTGATATGGCTGAAAGTCAAGGTATGCTCTTCTGTGCTGAAGAAGATATAGTTTAACACTCTTGGACCCCCAATTTTACCCTAATTATAGGCAACTGAAAATTTTGTAGTGAAGTCAGTGGGCAGGAATCAGACCTCTTACTGTGAGATGACAGACAAATAACAATCTGCTACACAGCATGATTTACCCTGCATGCTAAAAAATTATTTTTAAATAATTCTATAATATCAGGGATTCTTCAGAAACCAGTGGATTAAGATGCATAAATGACAATGCATTAATATGAAAAGAGCCAAAATTGTTTGGTGAACATCCTCCTACTCCTGGATGCATCAGAGATGCATTTCTTGAAGTACTGAACAGAAAACAGCATGAAGGAGTAAAGCATAAAATGGGGGAAAGGAAGCAGGAGAAAGCTCTCCAAAGATTAATCTGCTATTAAATTTTTAAGACCCTTTGTTATCAACAGCTTAATTATAACTGGATTTGCCTTGCTTTTTCTTACTCTCTTGCTGTAGCCAGAACTGGCAGCGACACTGCAATCCTTGAAGTAAGTGCTGATAAAAGGAAAATCCACAGGGAAGCCTGGTGCGTTGCTTTCCAGGCACTTTGCGTGCAAGGAGTGAAGCCGTGGTTAATTACCTGCCTCCAGCCACTCCTTAAAAGCTGAAGAGCTTTTCTCTGTATGGCTACAGTAGCCATAGCAGCTGCTTATTTTATTAGTTGCAGCACACATTAGAGCAGGCTGGGTAACAAGACTGTGTGTGTGCAAGGTGAAGATGGCAAATTTCTATTTAAAAAAAAAAAGAGCCAAAAAATCTGTTTACTGAGAGCAGGTAATGGAGGTGCCAATCAAAACCTGAAACTGTCATGTATTTCACCATTAGGGAAGAATGACTAACAACTGAATATTGCACTGATGTATGTAATTATGTTCTGATCTAACTACCCCTGGCATCCCATAAGAGATCTTTCACTAAGGATAGGCCTGAGTCCATCATTTTTCTCTCAAATTTGAAAAACCAAAATCTTTGACAATATTAATTGTACTCAGACCAGGATTTAGAGCTAAATGTAATCTGACTGCAGCATGACAGAGACTCTAGCAGTGAATTTTCCTGATATTTTACTGTTTCAGTGGGGATGGGTAAGAGTGGAGAAGAAAGGATAGTATTTGATATAACAATATAAACATTACTGCTTCTGTCTCTGCCAGAAAGTTGTCACTGAAAGAATAAGGTGCAACTGTTTTCAATGCTGTATGTCCAAATGAAGGGATCATGAAGAGCAGTGATTCTGTTCTCAGTCTGTTTTCCTGGGGACAAACCCAGTATAACTGTGGTTGCTCTCACACACAGCCCTGGAGGGCAATAATACTCAGTTATGGGACTGACCATAACTGTTTCACTGTCCTCTCTCCTGACATTCCCATAACTAACACCACTGACCAGCCAGGTATTTCCAGCCCTTCATCACTTCCCCAGATGTTGCATTCCAATTCTTCTGTCAGTTGTGTACCAGGCAAGCTTAACACCTGAGTTTTCTCAGTAGGCTTTCTGTGAAGCATACCTGTTCCCAAAGAGCTCACTCTCATATCATCATCTCCCTTGCAAGGGAGGAATCACTTTTAATTTCATCCAGATTTCACAGCAACTAGCACCTGCTCGCTGTGTTTTGCTGGGAAATTTAATATTCAACTCCAGTTCTGTGCTATCTTTTGCCTCTTACAATTCCAGCAAACGAGGACATGCATTTGCAACATGACACTCAGCCTTTTGTCAGCAGATGCTTTGAACAGTCTCCTCTGTGTCTTGGTAAAATTATTTCCTACTGACACAGGAACAAGTAGGGCATGGGAAACCAAAGCCCTGGAAATTGTGAGTTATGATTGTTTTGGGAAGGCATCCACTTTCCATAAAGCCTGCCTATCTAAAACATGTTTCCAAAATATGCTGGCCACTCTGTTACACCCTCCCAAATTCTCATTTGCACACAAAATAAACAGATGAAACACACAAACCTCTCAGCTTCCAGCAGAGGCCTGATTCCTTGGAAATACTTGGCATTTCTGTGGGGTCACGGCTGAGACTGAGTCTGGATCTGCCAGAGAGCAGCTCGTTTAGCACAGGGCTGGTACCTTTATTGAAGAACATGTTAAACTGTGAGCACAGTTTGAGATTTGAAGGTTAACTAGTCTCTGTATAAAATGAAATTAAATTAAATTGATTGAAAAATCAAATAAAATAAAGCAAATAAAATAATAATAAACAAAACAAATGACATTAAAATGCAATAAATTTTAAATTAAATTAAATTAGTTAAATACATAAGGTGTTTGGCATAGGAGCTTAGGCTAAACTAAAATACAAGACAACAAAAAGCATGAGGTGTTTGGCACTGGAGTTGAATTAGTCCAATAAAAGATGACCATTAGCTGACTTGTGGCTAATACAGAAGGGTCATTTCTGAGTCTCAGGCAGAGGAATCAAACGTAGGAAAGGACAAATTTATATAGTTTAGTTCCTGAGATTAAAGAGTTACCCAAATTTCATTTGAAGCTCAAAACAGAGCAATAATTTCCTCAGTGAATTTCCGTAGTTCTGTAAAAGAAAAAAAGCAAAACATTCTTCCTGCTCCACTCTCCCTGCAAGGGGTTGGTTATGAGAACTATCCACAGCTTGCAGGTATGTTTAAGGCTTAAGTTTTTAAGGTCTGTAATAGAGTTCACCTCTACAATTCCCAGCTTTCTCTTTTTAATTCCCAAAGTTAAAAGTAGCTGCAGACACAGAAGAAAACTGCACCAGTATAACCTAATGGTGGGCATATGTGCTAGTGCAATTTAACTTACTGTATGGCAGGAATACTGAACTTGGTCTGAATGAAACATTAATAGAAGATTGTGTATGAAAGTATCACACATGACTGGATGCTTCTGAGTACATGGTGTGGGAGTGCAAGGGACTGACATCAACAACACAATGTGTTAGTGACTGAAATCAACTTTGTTTAAAATAAATACCATTTTTCCCTTCCATATGGTCTCTTGCTGAGTTTTGTGAAATCAATTTTGTACATGCTGCTTTGGTAGAAGGATCCTGGAGCAAGTGATTCTCATTCAAAAACAATTAGCACATGACTAGGGAACAAATCTGTCAGTACATCAGTGTGGAGACTAAACTTGAGGCAGTTTTCCTGCCTTAGGTACTTTTAAAGAAAGTATTTTATAAACCACTTCTCTCACCCATTTAAGTCCCTGGGATCACTGCCATATTGCAAGCAGTGAAGTCTTGCTAAATCAGCAGGACAGACTGTCACAAGATGTGATAGCACAGAATGGTGCTGCAGAATGTTTTAAAACGTACACACATACTAATCAGGAGTGATATGGACAGATCTTGAATCCCTTTGCAAATTAGTAATTAAAAAAGCACCATTCCTAGAAAGTCAACTGACATATTAATGAACCATTTTTAAAGCAAAAAATTGCCCAAAATGCTGGCATAGAGAATCATAAGAAATTAAAACCTTCCAAGCCCTTTTCAGTAAAACATACAAATTTGAGCATTTCAGAAGCTTTGTTCTTATTCCAAGATACTTTAGATTAAAGATTCATTAAATCTCCTTTCTTCTTTCAAAGCAGTTTTGGTTTCACACAACATAAATATTTCCATAAGCCCTGGAACGAGTGAATAGGAATAAATTCTTTGTACCAGGACAAGTGTTAGAGATCCATAGGACACACCACTGAGCACAGTCAGTTTCCAGGCAATTTCCAGTCCTCACCCATGATTTAAAGGAGACTTCTGACATGACAATGCTCTTTGCTTTTCTGTTTTGAAGCTCAGCTCTGCAGAAGCAGCAAAGTTTTGACATTTTCAAGAAATGATGAAAGGCACTGTATTTGCATAGATACCCAAGGATGTTTGCTTTAGAAAGGAAACAGATTTGGGAGACGAGGAAAAAGATGACAATGTATTCAGCAGCTTATATAATTTCTGTTAACTGCATGATCAACACCTAGAAGTAAGTGTCTCTTTTTACTTCTTGTATTCTTCTGAAGAAATGCTGACCAAAGATGCCACAGTGAAATTATAAGTTTTCCTTTCTATTTGTTTTTGATTTGGAGGAGCACCTAAACAATATATGACCTAAGAAGAGGAGGAGTTGAAGGAGAAGAGCAAATATACACTTCACTCTTTTTTTTTCCATTTACTGCTCTAGAGCCACAAATGCACCATCTCAATTTGTTGCAGCCAGTTTAGCTTAACTCCAATTACAGAGCATGAAAATGTGCTGTTGTATCTCTCTCAGCACCTGCTCCCACACACACTGTACACCTGGCAGTACTGTGGAGGCTGTCACCCTGACACAGGTGGCTGAAAAACTGGCTTGAAGTACGACTCTAGCCCTTCACAACTGCATGCACTGGCAATAAATATATCTTAGCTTGGAGACAGCAGCTAACGGCTCAGCTCCGAGCAAAGTCTGCCTGCGGCAGCTACAAAAGAACCCCGGCAATGAAAAAGCCCTACCCTCTTTTGGAAACGGAACCTACCTCCTATGATCAAAAGCAGGAGAGCACAGCTAAGCTGCAGAGGCTGACAAATGGAACTGAGAAAATATTTCTGCTTTAAATCCATTTACTTTTTCCATTAGAGAGAGCAACACCTATGTAACTGTTTCGCAGACAAGTCCACGGAGATGTTCTGATTACCCTTTTAGTAACTTGCACAACAATCAACATCCAACTTAGCCAGACTTTTAGCAGCCACTCAGTTTTCTCCTTACACAGCTGTCTCCACCCATATTATGCCCTAAAATGAGGGAATGAAGTTTTAGGTGATTAGGAAGGATCATAACAGGGTACCATTAGCATACTGTCTGTTTCAAAGCCAAAAAGTAAGCACAACAGTCACTACTCCACATTCCCTTCCCTGCCCACTATGACAGGAGCTAAATAGTGCAGTTTACAGTGTTACAGCACAAAGCCAACCTGCCAAGCTTCTAGCAGAGCAGAAAACTGAGTTTTTTGCCTTCTCTGCCAAATTCCCCCAGGCATCACTTGACGCCTACCCCACCTGCCCTCCAGGTAAAGGTATTGTGAATGGAAGTTATGTCCAGATCATGAGATTCCAAAGGGAAAAGATAGCATGTCAGTTATGGCCCTAGAAGGAACTGGGCTTAGGCACCAGTCTAATGCCAGAAGGTTCCCTATTTCTCTCTCTCTTCACGCTGATCCTAGTCCTAACCATAACCTTAGGCCTGGGCTAAGATTTCTGCCCTGGGAGAGGCTAACTCTCCAGGTGTCCATTACTGATGTGCTCGTCCTGCTGGGAAGAAACCCTCACTAGCACAACCCAAATCACTTTGAAGACTGCATGATTAAGTGATCTCACAGATAGCTAGTGGCAATCTTGTACTCAGGAAAGTCTTGAGCATACAGGCACTGGTGTGTGAGACCCAAATATCATGTCTTTAGTAATGCATCATAGGTAGCAAAGAAATAACATGGCAAAGGGAAAAGGGAAAGGGAAGACTGAACAAACTCTGCCCTGGGCTTGTCCGTGCTCTCAAGAACTTTCATATTAAACTGTGAGAAAGGCAATGATTTTGTTTGCCACGAAAAGCCTTTTTCCATGTATTTCAGATATGACAAACCCTGCCAGGACAGACCTAATAGTCTAAGCCACCTGAAAAAGCCTTCCTCCTACAGGCACCCAGTGCTAAGCACCAGTAAAAGGAAGCATGGGAGCTGTTCTCCTGTTTGCTGAGAGAAGGTGCTGACTGATGCTCCTGAGGCCCGTTCCACCAGAACTCCGCACCTCCTGCAGGCACCTTCCGACCCGCACTGCTTGAGCTGGCTCAGCACAAAGCTCACAGGAGACACTGCACCCCCTCAGCTCTTCCTTAACATGGCTAAACAAATAGACAAAAACAACTTAAAGCCGGCCTGAACACATCACTAAAACGCTACCGCTCTGCCCTCATCCCATTGCAGAGCACAAAACAAAAAGAAACCCTTCCAGGGAACGGAGCCAGAGAGGGAAAAAAAAAGTTCATTAGGAAGCCACAAGGTCAGGTGGCGGGAAGAACTGGAATGGTGTCACCGCGCAGGCACCACCACGGATTCTCGGGGACAGCCCGGGTGCCGCTGGCCGGGCGCAGGATGTGAGCTCACGGCACCTCCCCTTCCCCGCCCTCCCCGCGGTGCCGGTTCCGCCGCCCCGAGTCCCGCCTCGCTNCGCGGGCCCGGGCAGCGGGGCGGACCCGGGGCTGCGTGAGATTCGCGCTGTGTTTGTCCGCAGGCAGACGCGGGAGAGCCCCGGCGTCGTGCCCGCGGCCGGAGGAGGTGCCGCCATGGGGAACCAGCTGGCTGGCATCGCCCCCTCGCAGATCCTCTCGGTGGACAGCTACTTCTCGGACATCCACGACTTCGAGTACGACAAGAGCCTGGGCAGCACCCGCTTCTTCAAGGTGGCCCGAGCCAAGCACCGGGAGGGGCTGGTGGTCGTGAAGGTGTTTGCCATTCAGGATCCGACCTTACCCCTGACGAGCTACAAGCAGGAGCTGGAGGAGCTGAAGATAAGGTTACACTCGGCACAGAACTGCCTCCCCTTCCAGAAAGCCACCCTGTCCGAGAAGGCCGCCATGCTTTTCAGGCAGTACGTACGGGACAACCTTTATGACCGAATTAGTACCAGGCCATTCCTGAACAACATTGAGAAAAGGTGGATCGCTTTCCAGATCCTCACTGCGGTGGACCAAGCACACAAATCTGGAGTCCGCCACGGGGACATTAAAACAGAGAACATCATGGTGACCAGCTGGAACTGGGTTCTTCTAACTGATTTTGCCAGTTTTAAACCAACTTATCTTCCTGAAGACAATCCTGCTGACTTCAATTATTTCTTTGACACATCACGGAGGAGAACATGTTACATCGCTCCCGAGCGCTTTGTCGATGGCAGCATGTTTGCCACGGAGCTGGAAAACATGCGGGACCCTTCAACTCCTTTGGTAGACTTGGCAAATAGCAATCAGCGAACAAGGGGGGAGTTAAAACGTGCAATGGATATCTTTTCTGCAGGTACTTGAAGCTATCAGGACAGACCTATGTGTTGTTTCTGGCTGCAGTGCAGTGCAGAAGAGGTTGATTGGGTTTTTTGAGTCCTTTTCTTCCTTTTTACAGCAGGCTTGGAGAGCAGCATATGAAAAAACTTGCTTATTTTAAGCAAAGACTCAAACCTTTTTCATTTACAGAAATGTAATGTTACTGATGCAACACAGTAGGCTACATAATTTATGTATATCACTATTATCTGAGGAGGGAAATCACAAACTATACTGTTATGGTTCACCTGTGCTCTAGGAAAGAGGTGGTTCTGGAAGGCACAGACCATCATCTTTTTATGATGGAGAACCATGTGTCTCATGGGGCCTGACAGGAGGAACCAGTCAGTAGTCCAGTTCTGGGGGGACCGAGACAGCTTTCAGGGTAGTTTGGCAATATTGGTTCTAGAACCCCATTCCATTTCCTTTTCCCCACAGGCAGGAAGTGGAAGCAAACTCCTGTCATAGTCCCACTTGCAAATACTTCTTTGAGTGGGAGACTGCCTTGAGTCTTGGCCTTATCTTGGGCAGTTTGAGAGCCACAAGTTCGGCTCTTGTTTTTTGGGGTTTTTTTCACCCTTAAAGAGATTGAAAATATTAATTTAAAGGAAACGGTTACTTCATTTTACAAGTTTCTCTTATGGCCAAACTTTCAGGACACTCCACTAATAAAGCAGACTAGTGGGAGCAAACTGCAGGAGCAGGTTCTTTGAAGAGGGACTTGTGTCATGTACACAGCACGGGGGTCTGTGTTTGGCAGTCGTGTGGGTGAATATATGCTGTCTCCCAGCAGCAGCTGTGGGAGCAGAAGTTATTTTTTACCTTCTATAAAAGTGCTACTTAATTTTGACCAACTGCCTGATCCGTCCCGACTTACCACACTCTTCTTCCACATGACAGTGATGTGGGTTCCTTTTCTAGTGATGGATTTTGCAGCTGGCAGGTGGCTGAAGTCACTGCCTCATGTTTCCTAAATGCAAACTCCTCTTCTGTTGACATGCTTGAAATAAATTACTTGGGACATATTTCAGGCATCAAGTATAAAAGCCATGTTTTGGAGCTTGAGATGTTATCTCCTTTCTGCAAATTAATTTGCCAACTTGTTTGCCTTATTTTTAATTAAGCAAAGAGTTGTTTAGGGTTTGTTCTTGTCTGCATATAGAAAATGAAGTTAAAGCATCTGTTTATAATCCTCTGACATCTTTGGCTTTTTTTTTTTTTTTTTTTGTTTGTTTCTCAGGTTGTGTAATAGCAGAGCTTTTCACAGAAGGTGTACCCTTGTTTGATTTATCCCAGCTTTTGGCTTACAGAAATGGCCTCTTTTCCCCTGATCAAGTCCTAAACAAAATTGAAGACCACAGTATCAGAGAGCTGGTAAGGATGGACTACAGAATTAGAACCGTCTATGTGTTCTGTTTGTAGTGTATTTCACCTGCCTTGGTGACAGAATGCTTATTGGTTGGCTTTGGGTTTCGATGTTTTTGTATGACAAATGTCTAAACCTTTAATGTTTCTCTCCCACTCCCTCCTACTTCTGCCTTTCTCAAGGTCACCCAGATGATCCATCGAGAGCCAGACAAACGTTTAGCAGCTGAAGATTATTTGAAACAGCAACGTAACAATGCATTTCCCGAAATATTTTACACTTTCCTTCAGCCTTACATGGCCCAGTTTGCCAAGGAAACGTTTGTGTCAGCAGATGAGCGTATATTGGTCATACGTAAAGATCTGGACAACATCATTCACAATCTCTGTGGGCACGATCGCACAGAGAAGGCCGAGGGAGAGACAAAAGAGAATGGGCTGGTTATTCTAGTGTCTGTGATAACTTCCTGTTTACAGACTCTCAAATACTGTGATTCAAAACTGGCTGCTTTGGAACTGATTCTTCATTTAGCACCAAGATTAAGTGTAGAGATTCTTCTGGATCGTATTACTCCTTATCTGTTACATTTCAGCAACGACTCTGTGCCCAGGGTGAGGGCAGAATCTGTGAGGACACTAACTAAAGTTCTTGCTCTTGTCAAAGAGGTGCCACGCAATGATATTAACATTTACCCAGAATACATTCTGCCAGGCATTGCACACTTGGCCCAGGATGAAGCCACCATCGTCAGACTTGCATATGCTGGTAAGAGGACATCCACTCAAAACTCCAAATCTTAGCTTTTCTCTATTCTCTTAACTGTTTCTGCCAGTAAAACTCACCAGAAGTATCAGAAGTGACTGCAGGTAATGATACCTGTACTCGCATTTCATTAGCTCTGATTATTTACATAAAATGGCCTGGTGAAACTGAATAAATACAAAACTAACTTAAAGCATCAGTGTGTTGCTGGGCTGCGGAGTTGTTTTCCCACAAAATGAAATTTGATATGCAGGGGCTGAAATTAAGTTATTTGCTGTGTAATAGACTGGCTTACACTGTAACAGATGTTTTCTTTAGATATATGAGTTCTGCACAGTTCAGAAAGAAGTTTTGTAGTCATGCCCATGTTTGCTATTTACTATGTACCCTTATTTGCTATGACTAGCACATTCTCAGGTGTGTTGTTTTAGTTTCAGGTTTTGGGCTCTTTTAGTTATAAATGTAGTTTTCAGTTGAAAATATCAGGTGATGTTTTTCTTTTGTTTACTAAGTGAACTGATAAAACTAGTTATTGAAGACTTTGTATACTTAATGAATAGAACCAATTTCTTGTGGTCACCGTGATCAATTTAAATTCCAAATACATCGATGTATTTAAAGGTAGTCTGAGTTAACTTCTGTTACTATATTACACTTTTGTAAGTGGTCAGACTGGTGACATAAGAGGGTTTGGTCTGGGCTGTGGACACTGGCATGTTGCTGTTGTTTTGGATGACACTCAGAACAGCTACTTAAGTGGGACTTCTGCCTTGATGTTATTGTTCCTGTGCCAGCAGTAGCCTGACCCATATAATGCAGCCTGAGTTGCTTCAGTAGCTTCCAAATGGTGTAGAATGGTGCCAAATCGTCTGTATAGAAAACCTGACAATGTTCTAGAAGTGGATTCCAGGGTAACAAGTTGTTATTCCCTGGGATACATGGCCTGGTGTGGTGGTTTGTTGTTATTTTGTTGCAGTCTACTATGTGTCAATGCTATTTAATTCTGGCTATTTGGCCTTCTATCAAGTTATTTAGTTCCTAAACTGAGATTAAGTGGCATTTAGGGCTAGTTCTAGAAATATTAAATTAATCTTTGTTACACCTAATATCATTAGGATTTTTCCACTTGTTTACATGACGAAAGTAGTGTGTAATTTGATGTACTTGGTAGCTTTGCTGAGAGTCAACAGAAGTGGGTTGACCATAGCGTGCTGTGTAATTTCAGTCCTGTTTGCCCATCATGACTGTCATTGTCAGTGGCTATAATCTCTCTTCAGGGGGATCATCAGACTGATGTAAATTGGCAAAGTAGAACAATTTTTAACCAAAGTGTTTTCCATTGCAGAAAACATAGCATTGTTGGCAGAAACAGCTCTGAGATTTCTGGAGTTAGTACAGCTGAAAAATCTGAATATGGAAAATGAACCAAATGGTGAAGAAACGGATGAAACATCTCACCCTAGTGATAACTATGACACAGGTAATGTCACTTTTTGCCTGCTTATAATAGCAAATGGTGGGCCAAAGCTCCTAGGTAGCACTGATCTATCTCATCTCTCAAAGCTTAGCCTTCCCATTAAATGGGAAGAATGTTTTTCCTTGACCAGTATCAAAGTGTGTGTATCACAGCTTCATGTCTGCTCTGAATGTTGTGAGAGACAAAAAAGTATATAAATGAGCATACTTTTCTTCTCCAGAGACCCTCAAGGTATTTGACTGTGATGCTGGCTGCCTTGGTTGCATGTCCAGCTTTGCTTCCAACTTGTCTCATAAACAAGTCAGCTGCAAAAACACTCCTGTGTTCCAAACTGTTGGTGTGGGAAGCTTTGGAAAACCTGTCAAATTCTAGCATAGTCATAGTGCGGTATTTTTTAGTCATTCTTTCCTTTCTGTCCCAATGCCTCACAATTCTTCTCTTTTGCCTGGCTAAACTAAATGTGTGGATGCCATTTAGCAGTAACATTACTGTATTTATATTATAATTAGCACAGAGAATGAGTTAAAATTCTAAGGTTGGGTTTTCTTTTCCTTTTTCTTCAGAAAGACACTTATGGTAATAAGTGACCTGTGTGTCATCTCCAGTGCCTTTTAGTGCTGCATAAATTCCCAGAAGAATGCTGGGCAAGTCTTCTAATCTGGGAAGAGTTTGTGGTTAAAAACTGTCATTTCTCTTCTGGGCTAAGTAGACCAGATCCATCTGTGACTAATCAGAGCTGGTAAACATCCTGCACATATTCCATTTGGGGAAAAGGCAATTATATCTAAACTAGTTGCAGGATGATGCTTTAAAATACAACAGCAACAAACCTACTAAAACTGAATATAAAAAATCCTCTTCAAGTTCCTTCACATAAGCTGTGGGGCGCTCAGAATTGCTGAGGAATGTGAGAGGAAGCTCCATTGTATGTATGGGCTGTATTTCTGAGATATCTCTTGAGATAGTTTGGAGATGAAGGAAGTAACACAAGGAAGAAAGAAGCTTGAGTAGTTTTGTTCTTTTCATCCTTTCAGAAACCAAGCATGAGAAATTTGAGCCCCGGAGGCAAATCTTTCATGTGACTGATAGACAGGGTCATGATAGAAAGCAAATTAGCTGGACTTCTGACTGCAGTCAAATGATAATCACCCCTCAAAACTGGTGCAGCAGTAGCTGAAAGTTGTGTTACTTGTTTGAGATCCTGCCTTGTACAGTTTTTAATATTAGCCAGTGCATTAGCAATCTGTTATTTCCATTTAATAGAAATATTTTTTTGTGTCATGGAGTATGTCAGAGTCCAGGGAAGCCTGAAAGCCATAGGAGAGATCATCTTCACATTTTTCATCAGTGTTGTTAGAGTAACTGCAGAAATTTAATGAAATTGGAAGCACTCGCTTTTTCAAATGTTCTTACATTCCTCTATATATGCTTAACAAAGTGAATCTATCTTCCTAACTAAAAACATGCTCTTGATCTGTTGTCAGTTCACAAATTTTGAAACTCATAGTCAAATAAACATATCAAACCAAAATTGCCTCAAAGCATTTTGTTTACTGTGGTAACATTGCTGCTGACTCATTCTGATGCTTCTTCACATTTGCATATCACCTACATGTATAAAATTTGCAGAATCATCTTAGTGGAAGTTGCAACAAGTTTAAAATAAATTGATCTGGGTAAAAATTTCTCACATTTCTCTACACTTTGGCTTTGTCACCACCTCATGCTTTAGCTTGAAGTCTCTGGTAGCCCTTGGTGGAACTATTGAGGTTCTGTTGCATTGCCATCTTACTGAGTCTGGTGTTCTTCAGGATGACCCGTCACTGTAACTCCTTTAGCAGCAGGTGGTACATATGCACATGCTGTTTCTCATCAGCCAAAATGTTCATCCTGCTGTCCCTTGCAGAGTTGCAAGCCTTGCATGAAATGGTCCAGCAGAAAGTTGTGACTTTGCTAAGTGACCCAGAGAATATTGTGAAACAAACACTGATGGAAAATGGAATAACACGTCTCTGTGTCTTCTTTGGACGACAAAAAGCCAATGATGTTCTTCTGTCTCATATGATCACTTTCTTAAATGACAAGAATGACTGGCATCTTCGAGGAGCTTTCTTTGACAGCATTGTTGGTAAGTGTTTGGTTTCAGCCAGAGTGGAAAGAAAATAATGTACATAAATTAACAGTTTCCAGGATATGAAAAAATAAGTCATATAAAACTCCTTTCTTATAAAGATTTCTAGAATTTATAAGAAAAGACTTTTCTGAATTATTGGGTGAAAATGTTTTTTTTTAGGGAGTAAAGATGAAACAATGTAGATACAAAGATTTAATACAAATGAGGCTGAGGCATTTTAGTCTAGGGTAGGTTAACATTAAAAGATTGGAATTTAAATGCTTTTTTTTTCCCTTTGAGTCTCTACTACAACCACTAACTTAAAAAGCTAAATTATGGCAAGTGAATACTAGGATTTCTGCAAGCTCTATCATAGATGCATCACTTCACATGTGTACACAGTCCCATTAACCCCAGTAAATCTGTTCATATGATGAAAACAATGCATTGGTATATGCTAAAGTTATAACTGGAAACGTTTTTTTAGTGCCTTAAAACCTCACCTGAAGATTCCTGTCACTTCAGAAAATGTCATAGCAATTTAAAAAATCTTACCAATAATGACATCAGCTGTTAAGTATATCTAATGCTCCACATATGTTGGAAATTATTCCCCATGACTGTTGCTGAGAGTCAGTGCTCAGGATTTCTGGGTCAAGAAAACTTTCCCAATTGCAGTACTTGAGGGCAAAAACTGTACTGCAGGTGCATGGCAAGAAAAACAATCATGATCAAACTTCCAGCAAGGCCATTATGGTAGCTGCACATTCCATTGTGACTGGAAGCCACAAAATGCTGTGCTGGCAAACTGCCAAGAGGTGATGTTGATAACTTACCAGAAATTGTTTAGAAGGAGGAATGGAGTAGTCAAAGCACAGATCAGTGTCCTGGCTCCTTGCAAAGACATACAGAGAGATGTGAGGCAATTAAGTGTAAAAGTGAAGACGCATAACCTAAATTTTTAACTCCTCTACCACTATATGTTCAAAACATCCACAGAAGGATTCAGATAAAGTTCTAAAACTGTATTTTTATTTTACTTCAAGCTTTTGCACATCTTCAAAACTGAGCTATCTAACTGGTATTTAAGTAAGTGCAGGCACTGCTGCCTGTGGCTGTGAGCAGATGCCCTTCTGTAACAGTGGCGCTGAAGGCATTTCTCTTACCTGTGCTATTTCTCTCTTCCTCCTCTCCTGTTAGCAACCAGTTGCAAAGTCCAGCATTAAGACATGAACAAGTACATTGATTATTACTTTATTAGATTAGATTAGAAGTGATAAAGTTATTTTATGTTTACTCTCAATTCTGATGGAAAGACATAGAGTTTTCTGATGTTTATCAATTTGCTCTGGATTTTTATGTGGTTTTTTTGTGTTTCAGGTGTTGCTGCTTATGTTGGCTGGCAAAGCTCATCAATACTCAAACCTCTGCTTCAGCAAGGTCTCAGTGATGCTGAAGAATTTGTCATTTATAAAGCCCTCAATGCTCTTACGTGTATGTGCCAGCTGGGACTCTTGCAAAAGCCCCACATTTATGAGTTTGCTTGTGATATCGGTAAGCTGGAATACTGGAGAATACCCTGTTTTCCTAGTAAAGAAATCTCATTACTACATAAAGCTACACTGTCGTCTTAGCTGTCCAGAAAGCAAACCTGTAGTGCTGTTTTAGAATCTAAACAAAATTGTGGTAAGGAACTACTGCTAGTTAAACCATGTTAGTGCTCAGCAATCTAAAATAATCGTTTTGGTGGAGCAAATTGGAAGCATCTTCTCGGATTTTATGTAGGGCAGCAGCAAAAACACTCAGTCCAAAAACTTTCTGCTTTAAGAGCTTTCCTTGTTCTACGTGTTCTTCTATAAAGAAAAAATCCTGATTGCTTCTCGTAGTCCACCAGGCACATAATTTGCAAATGCTTACAGATTAGCCTTTGGAGATGAGAGAATCCAGACAATCATGATCCTTTCTTATTCTAACACCATAAAAACCTGTTAACTCAATACACCCTTGGTTGCAGAGTTGGTCTCTCCTTCCTTATCAGGCTGATCCATTTAATTTAGGTGTGGCCAAGATTTACCAGCTATTTATGGAAAAAAGAAACCAAACCACATGATCTTTTGAGATGTAGCCTGTTTCTTCTTAATGTTATAGTTTTTCAAATGCACTCAGAATTTGGGGCAGATGATCTGTGATTATGTCTCATGACTAGATACAGTGCCTTGACAACAGCTTCTTAAAGCCCACGTAATTAGAGGGACTGCTGAGTCTCATAATCTTAGAATATAAGTAGACTCCTCAGAGTCTATACTACACTATACTACATGGTATTCTTCAGAATATAGTAAGGCTCTTCAAGGAAGAGAGGGAAAGCAGAAAGGAATAAAGTATTTGCATAAAAAGAAAAAAATAAATCACATTATTAGGATTCACTGTAATTGTTGGAATGTGGTTGAGATTTGTTTTTGCATTAGTCTCCATTGCAAATCTGTAGTTGACAATTAGAGATTGAAATGAACAAATAGGGAAAATATGCTCTTTGGCCAGAGCAAGGAAACTGAGCAGCATAAGAAGAGTGAAATCCATGAAATAATCCGTGTGAATGTTTTAACCTTAGTGCTCTGGAGGAGGAAAGGCTCAGTTTGGGAGTAATTCTATCAGAAGGAAATTATGCAGGATGATCTCCTCTCTCCTATATGAATGATATATTTTAACAGCCTCTTTTTCTTTCAGCACCATTCCTGTGTCACCCTAATCTTTGGATATGTTATGGTGCAGTTGGATTTATCACTGTGGTAGCTCAGTATTTGAATATTGCTGATGTCTACTGCAAGCTAATGCCATACCTCCATCCTTTTATCACACAACCAATAATACAGGTAATACTTCAAATAATATTAATGGGAATATATCTTGACTAGCCATGATTCTTAAGTTTGTCTTGGCCTGGCTTATAGCCATGGTCCTGGCTGTAAGAATATTAGATTACATTTTTTTTCAATTAAGATTACAGGCAACTCTAGATTTTTGATCTCTGCTGGCAGATTGATAGAATGGCCATTGCTTTCCATGTTTTAAAGACTGTTGTCTCAAATTTGTTGCAAAGTGCAAAACATTTTACAAAGCCTAAAATCAACAGGTATGTTTTTGGTTCAAGCCTTTTCTGCCTTGTTTATAGTCAAACTCTAGTAATATTGTGCTAGTTTATAGGAGTCTAAAGGCATGAAAAGTTGGCTGTGAAACAAATGGGTTTATGTTCTATGCTTTCATCTACAAGACCAGTCTGTTAGGTAGTGATTACTGTGCTTGTGATTTCACCAGCACCACTCCTGTGTTTCAGTGGTTTGCCAAGGGTCAGGGCACAATTCTCACCATGAATGAATGAAGCCATTTTGTATCAGTGCATGTCCAGGAATGACCTGCATGATGCTGGTAATATGATCATATAGGCATCTTTGCATACAACTTCAGGACCTGTAGACTGCACCTCTCAGGTGTTTAAATAGATAAGAAATAGTTGCAGTACTTACATTGAAAAGTGCATCCTATGTTTAGCATTTTGTTGTAAACCTTGCAGATGGGAACTTCACTATAACATTTTTCCTTGTTCTATAATAACAACATTTTTCCTTGTTTACATGTTCTTGTGCTGTGTTTTAGGCATTGATTGATAAATTTGTCTTCCTCACTTCCTGCTTCATTTTAGTATATAAATCTTTTCTACTTCATTTTAGTATATAAATATTTTATTTGCTATGCAACACTATATTTAGCAAGCAAGTACTGGGTAACATCAAGCTGGATTGTAATGAAGTCCTTACTATCATTTTGAAGTAGACAGCAAGCTATGAGAAGCACTTTATAGGAAAGAGAGAAAGAGAATGGAGAAAGTCTGATATGACCAACACAGATCTTATTATCCAGAAAGGAGACAAGCTGAATCTAGATAGTTTGTACAATTTGTGTGGATGTCATCATGTTGACTGGTCTGTTGTTTTGAATTGCAGGTAGACAAAGAAATAGTCCTGTTAAGTGTACTTAAGGAGCCTGTCAGCCGTTCCATATTTGATTATGTCTTAAGATCAAAGGATATCACAAGCCTCTTCCGACACCTTCACTTGCGTCAAAAGAAGAGAAGTGGAGCTCTCTCTGAGTGCCCGCCCCCAGAGGACCCTGCCATTGCACAGCTGTTGAAGAAGCTTCTTTCACAAGTAATTGGGTTTTATTTGTACTTTAAAAGTCAGGCTTGAGACTCTTGAGCTCTGTATACCTCCACAAACCCTGACCTTGCAGTTGGTGTGTTGTTTTTCCCTGGTTTTAAAATTAAAATGAAAACACGGTTTATGGGGAAAAGGGGTTTTTATTTCAGTATTTATTTAAGGATTTTTGGATGCAGTATTTTGTCTAGGTGGAATGTCTCAAAAATGTACACACTGCTCTTTTACACACTGAAATGTACACAATTATAGGCTTTGCAAATTAGCATATTTATCAAAGATTCCTCAATGAGAGTTTTGAGTGAACTTTTCGTCCTGAGGAATTTTCTCCTTGAATGGGTTTATCTTAGTTTATAAAAATATGTTCTGGACAGGACTTTGGTGTCTGGGGCTTCTAGGATGTTTGGTCTTCTGGTTTAACAGTACAGTGGGTCTCAGCTAAGCTATCAGGCTTGAAGGCTAAAAGCACTAAGAAACTATATAAAAGGGTATATAAGAGGGGTAGAAAAGAAAGGGCAAAAAATCGTCCTGGCATCAGCTTCTGTGAGGGACTCCCAGTCTGAGGTTCTGATCTTGCAAGCTGTTAACTTCACTGATTTCAGTATATGCTTGTGGGACAAGTTGTTCAGAACTTAAAGATTTTTAAAAGATCTGCCAGATATAGAGAAATAGAAATACAACTTAAGTCTTTAAAAAATGTCTGTAAGTCTCAAACTTGTGATGCATCTGTGATGCGGCAGCATTGCAGAGCATTGCTGCGCACTGTGCTGGATAAAGGAGTATGTATTTGCCACAGTGCTAGACATGTGGTGCCAAAAGAAAATAGAGATGGAAAGTCTTGAGGCTTATGTGTGGAGAGGGGAACATAAAGAATCACCTACCTAAAGCAAGAACTGGGAAGACAGTGGACTGTGCCTGCATAGGTTTTTTCCCCCTACAGCTTATGGGCTGTAAGCATGGTCTAGGTGGCAGCTAAGCAGATTGCACCAGACAGTGATCCAGCATTAAATTCTATTCTGCCCTTTCACTGTTCCTAGCCCCACTCTTTAGTAGGAATGATATCCTTACAATGCAGCAGCTTACCTTATGTTTTATATGAGCAATGGACCAGTGCTTTGAATTCTGGGGATGTGCTCTCTCCTACCTCTGCTGAGCCAGTCATTAATTTTACTGCTTCTTAAATCTTCAAGCCTTGATGCATGTTATTGTTAAAAGTGAGTAATATTACCTTTCCTTTTATTCTCTAGGGGATGACTGAGGAGGAAGAAGACAAACTGTTAGCACTGAAGGACTTTATGTTAAAATCTAATAAAGCTAAAGCCAATATAGTGGATCAGAGCCACCTGCATGACAGCAGTCAGAAAGGGGTGATTGACTTGTCAGCTCTGGGAATAACTGGGAGACAAGTGGATCTTGTTAAAACAAAGCAGGAGTCTGATGACAAACGTGGTTAGTATATTTTATGATCTATATAGATGAAGTATAGCCTTTCTTTCAGGGTGTTTTCAGTAAATCAGCCTACATGACTATCACCACCCTCACTAAGTTTGCAATAGGAAAATTACTGCTTCTGTTTGAAATGTGAGGTGGTGGAATGTTCTCTGATCATTGAAAGATGGGGGTTATTTTTTCCCCTGAGAATATTTTAAATTATTTTCACTTCATGTGCAGTTGTTCAGCTGGTTGTGACAAATAGGACTCTAGTGATTCATGGCAACAATGTAAATGCTGAAGGCTACAGTTCTCTCTCTTTTTCCTCTCAACAAGTGCTAAGCTCTTTAACTGTGAAAATCCTGGGTGTTTTCTTGAGGTAGCCTGAGAAGAAAACTGAAAACTCCTCAGGCTGACACTGCAGAGTTTCCAGCTGTTGCTCACCCAAGTACACGTTTTTTGGCCCTAGGGTTCTTCATTGTTTCATCCATTCCCATTTTTACCTTTTTGCTTGCTCCTCTTTCAGCTCAAAAAACCTCTTTCATTTCCTTGTTCAGATTTGAAATCCACTTGCTGCTAATTATTCCAGTTCTCTGCATCCTCAAAATTCCTCTTTACCAGACAGTTTGAGCTTCCTCTTTACGCTCTTAAGCTTGTAATTCCCTCCTCTATTACATCACTGGTAGGTTCTGTGTTTTTACATATAAAAATACAGAAATATCTGTAAAGCCTATAGCTATTACCATAATATTTCCAGAATTAGGCTGATTTGCATACAAGTTTTAAAGAAAGTACAGAACTATAGGATTTTACATTTTTTTGCATCCTTGAATCAGGAGTCAACATGATTTAAAACTTGGTGTATATGAAGTCTATATTTGAACTAATTTGTTTCACCCAAAGCTATTACCCTCAAAATCTTCATGCTTTTAACTTTTCTTCACTGATTTTGTTCAAATTTAATTTGTCCCATGTTTTTATTTTTCTGTCTATATTTTACAGTTCTAAGTGACTTCAAAGGAAGGCTGAAAATAAATAAATTTCCTATTTAAAGAGATAACATACTTAAATATATAGGCGATGCTGCAATTGTGATGGAAAACTGATTGTTTTTGACACTAGCAATGATTTGCATACTGTGCTGTTACAAATTTATTCTTGAGGTTCCTGCTCATTGCAGGGTGGTTGGACTAAATGACCTTTGAAGGTCCCTTCCAACCCAAGCCCTTCCATGATTCTATAAGAAAAATTTATCATATGGTGGAGTCTAATCCTGCAGCCTTCTAGATGTAAGCTTTCCCTCTAGTGAAATGATTTATTGTGTGACTCAGCAGTAGGATTAAGAAGATGTGAACACACGTGGCAGGTGCTTTCTTTGGTTTCCCCCATAAATGCTTGTCAGCTGACCTCCACAACAGAGCAATAGGGTTTTCTCTGTGCATAAATAACAATGCAGCATGTAAACATTAGAATTCCATGTAGTCTCAAAGTAATGACAATCTGAGTGAATGTGATTGGTTTTTTTCTTCTCCTCCC
>VZTN01024740.1:339-11300 GCA_013400515.1 Erpornis zantholeuca | reverse complement strand
AGCATGTAAAGCAAGATTCAAATGTAAATGAAGAATGGAAAAGCATGTTTGGGTCCCTAGAACCAACAAACATCTCCCAGCCAATATCCAAAGGACATGGGCAAACTACAGATCCTGAAGCCATCCAAACTGGGAAGCCACTTCGTTCAGAGTCTTCAGCTGGCATTTGTGCCACTTTGTCATCCTCTCCTCAGGTATACCTGAAAACTACTATGTTCTTATCTTAAACTAAAATGATTCAATTGTTTTAAAGTCAAATGGAACTATAGGGATGTGATGTTCTTGTTTTGTTTGAAGGTTATTTGACACTGGCAATGCTATTGCCTGGTGTCTTCTTCAACAGAGTTGCTGACTTTCAAGTTCTTATTTTTAAAATAGGAACTGAGAGAGGATTGAAGTTTAGTCTCTTGAACAGAAGAGCTTCACTAACAAATTGATTCTTTGCACAAAGAGATGGGGCTCTGTGGATTAGACAATTATTATGTAAAATTTTCTGGCAGGGAAGACTTTTCCTCAAATTGCATGCCCTGATCCATGTTGTGAGGAAGAGATACCATGATTTTAACTTGGAAATCACAGCTGCATTTAGACATCCTGTACCTGTAATACTCAGTACTGGCTAGAGAAGAATGGGCTGGCGGCATCTCTTGACATTAAACACTGTTTTCTGTTTGGGTTCTAGTTGGAAATTAAATTCTGCTAGCTTTAAATGAGTGTGTCTACTCTGAACTGTGAGGGAAACACTTCACACTTTGGTTTTTAAAGCCTAGTGTAAACTAATTTGGGAGCTAACCTTTAATTCTGTTCATCTTGAGAGCAATAACTGCCTCTGTAACAATCACATTAAGTGATGTGCACAGCACATTACAGTTTCTTTAGATAGAATTCAGAACAGAGTACGCAAACAGAGTGGAATAAGAGAATGGTTAATCTTTTATATAAGTAATAATTTTCACTATTTTTAATTGTCTTCATGCAAGCATGATTTTTTATGCTAATTCATTGCTCATTGATTCAATAAAAAAGATTTTTCCATTTTTATTCACTTTGTGTGACCCAGAAATCTTACGAGAGGGATTTATCTGTGTGTAAAACGTAAGGCATATATTTTTAAGGGCTGATTTCTTACAGGCATCTGATGGAGCAGTTGTCCAGCCCAGGAAACCGACCCTGCAGGCCCTGAGCAGCACAGCATCCCCATCCGCACACCAGCTGCGCATCACTACCTGCAAAACTGAGCTGCAGCAGCTGATCCAGCAAAAGAGAGAGCAGTGTAATGCAGAGAGACTTGCCAAACAGATGATGGAGAATGCTGAGTGGGAGAGCAAGCCCCCACCTCCAGGTACATCACAGGCCACTGAGGTTATTAGAGATATACCTATATAGATATATAAAATTTGAGTCAAGATATCATCCTTTCATGGAAAAAATGCAAAGGATGAGGAAAAGAGGAAATTCTTAGTTTAAGAAATGTGTTTACTGTGCAGAACACCTATGATCTATTGTCTAATTTAGAATTGAGCAAGTAGGCTTTTGCCTTTAATATTTAAAATGCCTCAACACTGTTTTCAGTGCCGTCTGTGCTTTGCACCTGGGATGACTGTATCCTGATATAGCTGTTAGTGGATGGATCTAGGGGGACTTGCATATTCCTAATTAGATTGTGGTTTTGTTTTTCCTGTAGGATGGCGTCCCAAAGGGCTATTGGTTGCTCACCTTCACGAACACAAGTCTGCAGTGAATCGCATTCGGGTCTCTGATGAACACTCCATTTTTGCCACTTGCTCAAATGATGGCACAGTGAAGGTCTGGAACAGCCAAAAAATGGAAGGAAAAACCACTACAACCAGGTACTTTAAAAACCCATGGTATTTGGGGCTGTGATTTTAGAGTGAAAAATAAAGTAGAGCGGGGAGCAAAATATGAATCACTTTGGGGTGTGCTGGAAATACCAATAAGGAGATATATTTGTGTTCCTCTTGCTTTGTATCTATTATACTAGATGCTGTTTCAATTAGGTAATAAAAGAAAAAAATGCAAAGGGTCTGCTTTGCAGCCATAATAATTACAGGGTTTTTGATTTCATTTCTGTACATATATAAATATATTCTGATGTTGTTGTTTAAAGCCAACGCTGGCCTTTTTTGTTTTCTCATTTTAGGAGAGCTAGAAAATGTTATTTTCAGAGCTCTCTCAAGAGCCATCAGTTTTAAGTAGGTGTCTAAGAGAAGTAATTTTTTTTTAAGTGCCACCAAAAATAACCTCATTTTTCTCTCCCCCTATTTCTCTCTGTACTGTTTAGATCAATTTTGACATACTCTCGGATTGGAGGGCATGTAAAGACACTTACTTTTTGCCAAGGCTCACATTACTTGGCTATAGCTTCAGATAATGGTGCCATCCAGCTTCTTGGTATTGAAGCCTCAAAGCTCCCTAAATCTCCTAAAATTCATCCAATACAAAGCAGGTATGTCCTTAAAGCAGTTAAATCTCATCACACACAGAGCTCAAGCTGTTAGTATATTCCTCACATAGGTCCTTTAATTTGCTCTAGGCTTCTTGCTGGCTGAGCCCAGACTGTACTGGAAGGCTGTAATCCATGTTCTTATCCTCCTTCATAAAGAAGGGTTGGAAGGCAACTGTGCAGAGCTGACCATCCTTAGCTACTGGATATTTGTACCTCCTATGTCACTGAACACATTATGAGCTTGAAACAGACATTCTGAATAGTTCTCAGTTCTTTTATTTATGTACTGGGATTGGTTAGTTCCTTTGTTACAATCTTAATATTTACGAAGTAATTTTGAAGGTTCTTTTGAAGGTCATTAGGTAAATGTTTATGGATGTACAGCATGTGATTTGGCCTCAGACCTGCAATTTTTCCTCTTAGGTTCTTAATGTGATAAGGTGGTAGAGATATGGGTAATGGGATACTATTTAGGGGAGTCTTTGGGCTTGGTTTAGCTTTTTCTTACCTTCATATGAACAGTGTTTGAATATTTGGCACTGATTCTACAGCTTAATCTTCCAGTTGGAGTAAGATGTGTCCAGGCCTCAGACTGTACTTACAGTCTCACAAGTGTGGAGTAGAGAGGGAGAATCATCTCACACAACCTGCTGCCCACAGTTTTGATTCTTCTATTGTGGGTGGCTTTTTTGGCTGTGAGCACACACTGCTCACACACGTGCTGAGCTTCCCATCAGCCAACACCCCCAAATTTTTTTGCTCAGGGCTGCTCTCAGTGTATTCTCAACCCAGCTTGTGCTTGGGATTTGTGCTTGGGATTGCCCTGACCCAGGGCACAGAGCTGTGTTTATGTTTGCCAAGAGCTGCTGACAGCCTTGCAGGTCCTATCAGCAGAGAGATTTGAGAGAGCAGAAGCATCCGTTGTACTAAAATCAGAAAGTTGTGTCTGGCAGATGCCTTGAGAAGTGGCACAAAGAGGAAAAAGTTGGTCAGCATAAGTTATGGGAAGGAGTCCTTAACTTGGAGGGAGTCATACCTGTGTCTAAATTAGTTTATTCTTTTAACCCAGGTCATTAGATCTGAAGGATGATGGCTGTGTGGTAGATATGCATCACTTCAATTCAGGAGCCCAGTCAGTACTGGCTTATGGGACAGTTAATGGATCTCTGGTTGGATGGGATTTGCGATCTAGCAGCAATGCTTGGACACTGAAGCACGATTTGAAGTTAGGCCTCATAACTTCATTTGCTGTGGACATACACCAATGCTGGCTGTGTATTGGTAAGCCTGTATTTCTTGTTAGTTTCTATCTCTTCCCTGCCCCCTCTTCCTTATGGTTTTCTCTTACAGTAACTATACCTAAAGCTTTTACTTGATCTGATTTTACTCGCATATGCTTTTCTCAAACAAGAGGAGAGAAATACCTTCTCATCTACTTTTGGGAAGCATTCTGCCTGCTAAGTGCTTGAGGCTGAAGGCCACCTCCCTAGGAAGAGAGCATAAAGATAAGGACAAAAACTCATGTATTTACCCTTCTGACTAAGAAGAGCTTTTTCTCACCAGGAACAAGCAATGGTACCATGGCATGCTGGGACATGAGATTTCAGTTACCTATCTCCAGCCACTCTCATCCTTCCAAGGCCCGAATCAGACGCCTGCTCATGCATCCTGTCTATCAGTCCTGGGTAATTGCAGGTAAAAGATGTCTTGAATTTACCTCACAATTGCCAGAGGTTGTGATTAAAGCAGCTTTTCTTTCAGCTTTCTCTTCAAGCCCTGGTAGGTAGTTGAAAAGGAAAAACATAGGGTTTAGCCATTGCTGGAACAAGAGATAGCCTTCACAGTTCTCATCTTCTGAGCATCACGACTCTCACAAGGCCCCTTCCCATGTGCTGTCTGCCCCATTTCTTTTTAAGGACAAAATGTTATAAAACAAAGCTCAAGCTCATGACATACATTGAAGCTGATGGGAAATCTGCCACCACCTTGTGCAAAGACCAAAGGTCTCCCATTCCAATTCCCCCTTCAATCTAAGCCAGCTGTGTCATGGGTTAGAACTTTTGGAAATCTCCAAGATTCCTCATCTGATGTGTTCACAGTGCTTCATCCTTACTGCATGTGGCACTGTCATAGACTCTTATATGTGTATGTCAGGAACACATTCTGAAATGGACAAGTAGCTTGAACTAATCCTACAATTACAAAATGTATTAAGTTGCTGTAAAAAGAGAGTAATGTTTAATATTTACTTGCTTCTTAGGCTTTACTTCCTATTTTGAGTTATTAACCACCCTGGGAGATAAATTTCTTGAAAAAATATACAAATAAAGCAAGCTTCACAGTGTTTTCTAGTTCGTTTCCTCCCTGATAAAGATTAAATGAGTGACAAAGTTCATAGTTTTGGATTATTATTAGAAAGTGCTGCCAGGCTTGTAAACAATCCTTTGAACAGAATTCTTTACTGGTCCACATGAGTGTGGAACTTCATTGTAGCTACTGAACTCTGTAACTTTGGATTGTTTTCTTACCTGCATAGGAATATTCTCCAAAGTCCTTGATGGCTATGCTGAACAAACCATCTATCATTCTCAAAGAAGGCTGAGAAGTTATCTAAGGAGGAAAGTGAGGGTTTTATACTTATACCTTTATATTTTTTTAAAGCGTTGGGGCTTAAATCAGATTTTCTTTAAACTCTTTGAAATCAGGCACTTTTAGTTATAGTGAAGCTGCTTTCAAGCAATAAAACCAAAGTCCTAAAGCAAGACTATGACAAACGCTGCAGGGAGCAAACAGAGAGTGTCTCTATGTCATACCTCTATGTGATGTCTCTATTAGTAGAGCTAATAGCAAGAGCCAAATAACCTGTATTGTGCTTTTTGCACTGGCTTTATCTGTCCTGTAGCTGTTCAAGGCAATAATGAAGTCTCCATGTGGGATATGGAAACTGGTGATCGTCGCTTCACTCTGTGGGCCAGCAGTGCACCACCTCTTTCAGAACTGCAGGTCTGGTCTCTTTCTTTTTCAGTTTCTATTGTGTAGCCAGGGTTAGAACAACCTTAGACTCCATGCTGTGCATCAGTACAGAACTTGCCTTGGGGTTCATTTTGGCAAGCTGTACTTGTCAGAATGAAATCCCCTTTGTAATACAGCAGTGTAACTGGAATCTTCATTGGTACCTTTCACTGTCTATGGAATGCACTTGTAGCACTCACTTGTAATACCCATTCATGTTCTTAGAAAACCAATGAGCTGGTCAAGCCTGTAAAGATTATGAGAAAGCCAAAATTCATGGTCTGGCATCTTGTACTTATTTTTACTTGCTGTTCCAGGGACTATACATACATCTGTAAGCATCTGCTCTTTTACATGGTCTTTCTGTAGTATAATGCCACTACTACACTTAACTGCTAGTTTAAAGCATGAGGTGGCTCTTCTTCAAGGAGTTAACTGGGGAAGGAGCAGTCTGGAATATCGTTCACAAATACATAGACAAAAATAACGACGGCTGCTTCCATAAATGTTGTAAATGCATATCTGGAATCCACTTAAACTTAAGTTTGTACATGCTACAAAGATTGCAGGTTGAGTTCATTTCAGTCCTGCCCTTTTCACACAGGACGCTCTGTGATCTAAGATAATTTTCTGTTTTATATCTGTCCATTAATGCCTTCATAGCCTAAAAATTTAAGCATCCAAGTGGTTTTCAGTAGGATTTGCCTGTCTGATTCTTTTAAAAATGCTCTCTCATCATTGAGAATGCAATTTCTGAGATTCAAAAAAAAAAAAAGCATTACGTAGGGTTAACTCTGTTGCATTGCTCTGTAAAGTGTAAGGAAGCATTTTACATTGATATATTAAGATGTGGCCCATTAAAGTGACTTGGCATTTGCTAGAAAGGTTTGGAAATTGGGTGGATGAATGTGGCAAGGAATACATTCCCTTTCTGAAGCATGGTGACAGCTATTGCTGATAAGTTATTTTTATATATCCCTTTTCTCTGCTAGCCTTCTCCTCACAGCATCCACGGAATATACTGCAGTCCAGCTTCTGGAAATCCCATATTACTGACAGCAGGCTCAGACATGAAAATAAGGTAATGAAAATATTGTTTGTCACCCTCCCCTCCACCCCTGCTTATGTACTAAATTTTGCCAAGTGTTGCCTAAATAATCTTTAAGAAGCCAAAACAATAATACTGAACATGTGTTCATTAGCAAACATCAGTGAGCTGAGGAAATTGTTCTTAGAAAAGGTGCTGCAGAACTTGGTGCTTCTCTGAAACACAATGTGTACTCTGAAACACAGTGTGTATCCTTCTGTAAAACTCTTGAGGGGCTGCATGAAAAAAAACAAAACAATAACTCATGTGTGAGCTTGATATGAGTGTAGATTTCTCTGCATCACTCCCTTCCACTAAGTGTAGAAAGCAGATAGCATTTGTGTGTGCACATTTTCATCATAAGAGCAAGACCACTTCTAAGCAGCTGTTTTAAGCTGATAAAATTGAACATCTCACCTTGATTTTGTTTCATGTTTAGGTTTTGGGATCTAGCCTACCCTGAGAGATCATATGTTGTTGCTGGAAGTTCTAATTGCCCATCCGTTTCCTACTACAGGAAGATAATTGAGGGCACAGAGGTGGTTCAGGTATTTTTCTTTCTTTGATAAACACCTATTCTGCTTGCCTTTTGGATGGCTGTACCCCATGGATTATCTTAATTGCACGATGTCTTTATTTATAACTCACTCACTCTTACTTTTTGTGGATGGTGTCAGCATTGCATTTTCAGGGAGCTGGGAAGAAGTTACTTTAAAAGAATAACGTAATTTGTTTTTGACAGAGTTGGACTCACCAAACACTACTTACATGCAGAAGCCAGAGTCATATGTTTCTTTTGGGATACTGAAATTTAGACTTCTAACACTTTTGGCTTTGATCAGTGTTTAGAATGTCTTTTGAGTAGGATCTTAGCAAGGCAATGTGAGATGTACTGGCACCAGGATAATACAGTAGCTAAATGCTGCAGTTTTTGTTACATCTTTCAGAGTGACTTTTGGAACTGGCAGTGTTCGTAGTTTTTAAATAGCAAAATGTTTTATTTCAGTTTGACAAATTGAGTGCTACTTCAAAGGTGACTAAAAGAAGTTGGTAGGGATCTCCCCAATGTACTGTATTTTTAGTGTTTCTTCTCAAACTTCTGAATTACATTCAAGCTATTGAAGCAGTTTTTATAAAAACTTTGGGGAGCCAAGATGTATGTGTTCCTATAACTTTTTTCCCCCATTGGAATATCAAATCTTAGTGTCATTGAAACAAATATGAGAAAAAACCCCATTGTTTGCCTAATCAAAGAGCTGTAACATCAGTTCAGATTGAGACTTAGGTTGTGTGTGATGAAAAGAAATGAACCAAGGAGTAATCCCGAGAAAACTGTCAGAGGGTGTGAGGTTGTATGGTTAGGTATTTTTGTTTGATTGTTTGAACGGGTTTTGTGGTCTTCTTACACTGGCAACCTAATATGGGCGACAGTTTCTCCTTGCAAATGCTCACCCTTCTGTAAATAGTATTTCTCACTTTGTTTTTATACAGGAAATTCAGAACAAGCAAAAGCTGGGGCCCACTGATGAGACCCCTCGGAAGGGTCCAGAGTCTCTCCCAGTTGGACATCATGATATTATCACAGATATCGCGACTTTCCAGACCACGCAAGGGTTTATAGTAACTGCCTCAAGGGATGGGATTGTTAAAGTGTGGAAATAAAAGTTGTATTAATATATAGTATGTAAATATTTGTAATAAAGAAATAGTGTTACAATGAAGTTTTCAAGGACTGTTTCCAGTTAATGGAATGGAATGGACTTTAAAAACTATAAAAGTGATGGTAAATTCAGTTACCTGTATCCTACCACCCTGCTGGCACTTCCTAATCACTTCTTATATTAAAGCTTTATATCCATAGCATTTCCTTGAGTTATCAAGGAATCTATGAAAAAATCGCTTAGCTTGGTTTTGACTACATTGTTCTTCAAGAATATTTCAGAAAATTATTTAAGGACCTCCCACATGACACATTTAGAATGTGCACAAAGCAAAGAGCTGGTGTCTAACTGCTCCCGTGTTGAATCTGACAAATGAAAGAACCAGTGCACTAATCTCCCTGTACACTCTAATAACTATAATAAAGTCCACTTGAGCTTCCCTCTTTGGTACTTGGGTTTCTTTACATCTGTGGTTCCTCTGCCATGATTCCACAGTCTCAGCTGCCACAGCCATTGGCAGCTGGCATTTGAGATCAGCTTAGCCTTGTGTCAATCCTCAACTGTGCTTTGCATCCAGCTTGCTTTAAACTTGAGTCTAACACTAAGCTCTGCTGTCCTGGGAACCTAAAGCAGCACCACCAGGATGATGTTCTCTGTCATTCAGTATGGGTATCAAATACAGACAAAACATGGCTTTCAGCGGGAAGTACTTTTTTGTCATGGAATGTTCATGTAAGACGCAGTCCTGAATGTCAGACAGGGACAGTGAATGTTCTCACCACTCTCTCACTGTCTGATCCAGTTTTTCATATTTCCAAATCCTTTTCAGACTTAAGCTTTACTGACATTCCCTACCTGCGGTTCCAGGCTCTACTTTTCCCCCTAAAACAGATGAGTGAACCCCTCTGCATGGATGGACTCAGAAGGTCACTGACAACAAACAGCACTAATTTGATACATGTTTCTTGAGTGTAGCTGGAAAAAAGTGGAAGCCTACTTCTCTACAGAGTTTCTGATGGAAGCAGGGAATGCTCTTAACTTGTGAACTGAGCTCTTTGAAGAGATAACACACGAAATAATAACTTGTTTAAAAAGTCTCAGGATTCAGTGGAAAAAGACTGCCTGCTTTTCATTAGAGAGTGCATTGCTTGGATAATTTAGTGTAGTAGGTAGACACTGCCCGAAGTGTAACACATTCAGAAGCAGAAGTGAGCTCAAGAACAGTGGCATTTCTTTGCAAACCTTACCATTTCTGCTTCCTGTTATGCTGAAAAAGTTTTTTCTGTGCTTTGGATGGAGGAGCTAGTGCTATCCCTTTATATTGTATGAATTCAGGAATAAGGAAGGTTTTCTCAGTCCGCTTGTATCGTGGAGCAGCAATGAAGGGGGAAAAAGAGAACAAAATTATATTAAATAATATTATCAAAACTCTTACATCTTATAGAATACTACTCTATTAGTAATGTGGATTTTTCAACTACCAACTCCCTGTTCCCTGTAACATGGAAGGCTTCTGGCTAAAGTGAAATTGTTGATTTACCCAATAATTCAGGACCTGTATTTAATTTTAATCTTTCTCAGAGTAGCAACATTGGTTCAGTCTCTGTTCTCCCTCCCAAACCTAGAGAAACGGCAGTTAAAATGCAGCAGATCTCATCAATATTTCATCAAAAGCATCTTAGAGCTCAGGAGCTTGGTATTTCATCCACAGTTCAAAACACATTTCAAGCAACTGGCTAAACCAATCCCAAATCCTGAAGTGCAAAACTGTCTTATGAACTTTGCACAAAGATACAGGACATTGTGACAAAAACACTAACTATGCTTAACTAAATAGAAGCAGTTCATGGCTTATCAAGGAAGGCAGCCTTGTTAGGTTATCTTTGGTATAGGAGTCTTGCCACATAGGTAAATGTGTGAGCCAGAAAATTCCCATGGTCCAGGTAAAGCATAGAGTGAGCCAGGTAAAGCCTTTAAGTGGGTAAAGGGCAGTTTAGGGCAAGGAGCTGGTGGTGTCACCATCCTTAGGAGCAGAGTTAAATCCAAACAAGGAAATTTGGACAGGTCTGGAAAGAAAGAAAAACCAATCCAAATGCAGCAGGATTGAAGCAGGGAATGAAACCAGAAACGGGGCTCCCTGCTGATAGCATTTGACAGGTGATAGCCAGGATTGTAATGCCACGGAATAGTAGAGGGTGGCTTCTCTGCTTGCTGTGCAAACACAGAACAAGGTATTCAAATGGACTCTCAGGAAATCTGTAGAAGACCCAGTTGTTGAATCATAGTGTGTGCAGGTATCACAGACAAAACAATGGGAAACGTGTTATGGAGTCAAAAATTGAGCTTTTATCAAGGAGGTAAAAGGCGAGTACTGTCACAATATTATTTTCCAAAATAGTTTTTCAGAATCATGTATGCTCCCAAAAAGAGACATTGTCTGGTCAGGGAAATGGTATATGCAGGCAGAACTGAGATGAGTTCAATGAGTATGGGGGAATTATCTGTAGCTCATTCAGGAAAGATGGTCTTAAACTAAAATTACACCACATTGGTGACAGTTACAGTTAGCCAAGTTTTGGTAAAATATTTAAAGGAAAGCCAAGGGGAGTGGAGAATGGATGTGAAAGGGCATGATATTTGCAGTGACATTTCCTCTGTGTTCATGTCAATATAAGCTTTGTATCCTCATATTAGGCCTGGAGCAGAACTTGGCAAAACACAAAAGGGAGGCTGA
>VZTN01024736.1:5013-15113 GCA_013400515.1 Erpornis zantholeuca | reverse complement strand
TGATGACAGGAAGCTGATCATTAAACAGCATAGTCTTAAGGGACCACTTCTGCCACTCTTAATTATCCTGTGTTTCTGTCTTAGAGCTTTATATATTGCCCAGCACAGCAGCACCATCTAAGTGTCTAGATCACAGTCTGTCAGTAGACCCAGCATGGTCTGCAGTGCTTGGCCTGGCCTGTCAATTTTTTAAGGGAGAAAAATGCATCAGAGATGAATTTGCACATTGTCTCCCACTGGTTTGCTTCTGTGGTAGGACAATGACATACAGCAGAGTTAGATGCTTAGTAATTTCATTTACTTCAGTGAGTTGCTTAGGGATTGAAGTGTCACACTCTGTGGGAATATGGACACCAGGGTATGGCCTGTTATGAAATGGGTTCTGTTAGTATTATAAAAGAGTAGGTTTCTGCCTCTAAGAGTGCTTCTTTTATATGAAGGAGGGCACTGTGTATGTAGCTAGAGCAGGAGCACCCTCCATGTTTTTCAGGCATATCTTCAAGTTCATCTCTGCCTTCTGACCAAAACAACACTAAAAAGCCTTACCTTTAGTGAAAAAAATATTATGAACACTATTTGTTGACCTCAAGAACTATAGGCTTTCTAGTCCACCTCCTTGCTTTTCACCATAAAGCAGCTATTGACAGAGAACTACTAAATTGCTCTTGCTTTTTCATTCCCTGCTTCTAAGTGATGCTAACAAACCTCCTCATGTTCTTCACTCCCTCATTGATTTCTCTGCTTCAGAAACATGGGAACATCCTGCAGTTTCCCAGGACTTCAAAACCACCCCTGTGCTCCTGGCACAGACTACCAAGAGTCCTGTCAAGAAAGGTCAAAGACATGGCTCAGTTCTGGAGACTCTCGGGCTCTGATCCAAAGCTTGCAATTATTGTACAGAGTCTTTTAACATCCTTAGAGAAAGTTTAGATATTTCTTATATCATTCATGAGTGGGAAAGCCTCTACTGGTGACAGCAGGCCTCAACAGAACCACCAAACATGGAATGGCTGAAAATCAATCTCACTAAATTTAAAACCAAAAGCTCTGCCTTACTATCATTTATAAGCAGTCTTGGACACCCGGACTCAAATTTGGATCCTCTAAGACTTCTACTACAGACTGTGTAAGCAATTCAGCCACATAATCCATCAGAAGTGGATGGATCAAGTGCACAAGTGCTTCAGATCAGCAGCAATATCCAGTGTGACTGTATATACCACTTTGCCACTGCTCAGGTATGCTCATATGACAAGCTGGCCTTTTTGAAGTAAGCATGCAAACAGGTAACACAGGCATTCCAGAGCTCACAACAGCAAATCTAAATAAATTTGAACAGAAAGGTTGAAAGTGAATAATAAAACTGCTATTTGGTTAGCAGTGCATAGTCACCAATTCATCAATTAATAAAACCAAAATTAATTACTAACTTTGAAATTACCTCATCTATTTTCAAAAGAAGCTGACATCTTGATGTATTAAAATAAGAATGATCACTTATTGTAAACAAATTTCAGTTTACCTCCCCCCTCAAGCTCTTTAATTTCAAGAAGGATGGTGCACCTCGTTTTTGTGTCTGCTGGACAACCTTCAGCTCTGCATTAGCTAATTAATTCAAAGAAGGAAGAATGTCTTTTCCACAGAATCATCACTATAGCTAATATTATTTATATCCAACCATAAATAATACAGGGAAAAATGTCTTTGAGATCCTGGGGATGCTGCTCTCACTTTAACCCTGTATCAATACTTAGAGGATTAAGAAAGCAATAATATTTGGCATCACTGGTAACAAGAGCACCTCTGTAGTGTGGAGGTGAAGGTAACAAAGCATTGTTTCAGAAACAGGAGCAGAGAAAGCACATGCACACAAAATAAGGGAAGGAATTGTGGGCCAAACCTATACAAGGGGGACAGGGGACAAAGGTGTCTTGCTTTAATTTAAAATAAGGGGGCTGAGGTGGTGTGTTCTCAAGGAATAGAAAAAGTATTGATGAAGGTTTGAAAAAAGAAAAGAGGAAGAAATATGGGCAAATAAAACCGCTGAAAGGGCAACATTTGTTGGTGTATGGAAGGACAGGCTTTCTTCAGTCTGTGTTGACAACTTCATGAAGAACACTTCAGAAACTTGAAAAGATCACTCCAACAGGTTTTTTCTGAAAGGATGCTACAGGGCTCAACAGGAAAGCACAGAAACCCAAGGCAGAAATGTTGAACAGCAGGAAGAGCAAGGAGAAAGAGAGCAGCCCAGAGCAAGCTCTGTTTGCACAGGGGTGTTAACTCGAGATTGTGAGAATATTTTGAGTAGCAGACAATGTGATTCCTGAGGAAGTCAGGATGCTGCAGTGGGAAGCATAGTGCCGTGATTCACGAAAAAGCAGGAGTGATGTTACACTTAAGTTAGTATTTCAACCATTAAAAGGCTTTAAGTGCCTACCTTTAATCTTCTAAATGTGCACATGCACAAGTTGATGAACTATATGTCTGGAATACTGTCATGTGAAGCACACTATTTCCCAACAAATGGACACGACTGAGTTTTATTTAGATAAAATGGCAGCGTATGCCAGGGCTGGCAAACATTTTTCTTATTTAAAAAGTTCTAACTGTAAGTGCAGGTTTGTTTGTTGAGGTTTTTTCCATTTCTTGTTTTAATTATTTCTTTCATTCCTTAATAATTTTCCTTCTATTAATTTTTTTCATTTCCCTTAAGCAGTTTTCAAAGCACAGCTGGAAATTCCGAATCACGTGTGCTGTTTGTGTATTTCATTTTAAGTGCTAAATTTAATTTCTATTCCATCATTCCAGGAAATCTTCTCTATCTTTTCATATCTCATGGACTTTAATGTTTTCTGTCTATCTGATACCTGCTTATTTAAGTACATGAACACTTATTTAAGTATTTGAATACTTAAATGCATTATGAGTAAATTGGAATATGCCATGGCTAAGTCTTAGTCTACTAATTAATGTGTGGATTTCTACCCTACAGAAAATAAAATCTTTTTCTGTATGAAAATCATGCTTGTAAACAAACACATGAAAAATCTACCTACAAAATGTTCTAATACTATAAAAGATCAAAATCCAGCTGCAATGCTGTTGACAGGTTCTCTTCTCCTTCAGCATGGCACTATAGTAATTATGACCTCAGTCTTCAAAAAAAGCCCCAAAGAAATAAACAAAAATCCCCAAACAAACAACCAGAAAAACCTCTAAAATATTCCAGTCCTGAGTCAGCTCACACATTCATGGATGACTGAAGAACAGCATTTAAACCAGATTTTTAACTAGAAATAGAATTTCTTTTTGCCCCAAACCAGATTTTTAACTAGAAATAGAATTTCTTTTTGCCCCACTCCTTTATTTATCTCATGTGTTATTCCAAACTCACTAACACCTCCTTATGCCACTGAAGTCAGCCCAGACAGACAAGAATAGTGTCCATGTTAGGTCACAGTTAGATCCTTTATTTCCACTCTACTGATGGAAAGTAATGTGGTTGCTCCATCCCACACTATTACAGCACCAACTCTGATGTCTCCCAACCAGCAGCAATTTCTGTTACTTTTTTCTCAAATCTCGAGCTCCTAAAGTCCTGCAAGATGAGGTGCAACAGGTTGTGGTATGCATTAGGACAGGAACAACTCTGGGAGAGATACAGACACATTGAAGTGAATACACAAAAATGATTAAGGGGCTGGAGTATCTCTCCCGTGAGGAAAGGCTGAAACAGAACTGTTTGTGGAGAAGAAAAGTTTTGTGGGGGGGATTATTATTANGTCCATGTTAGGTCACAGTTAGATACTTTATTTCCACTCTCCAGAACTGTTTCTGGAGAAGGAAACTTTTGTGGGGGGGATTATTATTCATGATTCATCTAGTTAATCTTATTAAATCTCATTGAATCTTACTAACCTTATTATCTAATTGGTCCTATTAAATCTAGACAGTACCTGAAGGCAAGGAGTAAGGATAACATAGCCAGGCTCTTTCCAGTGGTTCCCAGTGGCAGGATCAGAAGTGATGGACAAAAACTGAAACATAGGAGGTTACTCCTGAACATCAGGAAACACTTTTTCCCTGTGGGGGTGGTGACCAAGCAAACAGCAGCTTACAGTGTATCACAACTTCTTATGTGGAAACAGCAGCACTCTCAAGCCCTGAGATGTCTGAATCATAAATCAAGCCAGAAGTTGCTCAGAAATTCCCCTCCCAACCCCATCCCCAAGCCTCAGTTCCCAAGTAAATACACTTTAAACTCTAGCTTGTGATATTTGACAGATTAATGTGAATCCTGTGAATTAATGTGACAGTTATATTAAAGATGGAGGAAAGGAAGGCAATTAGTTATCAAGCATTGAAAACTGACACAAATGTAGCATAAACTGGCAAAAATTAGTCCTGAAGAGAGAGAAACAGCATCTCTGGTTTTCTGATCCTTTCTTCACCATTCACAGGATTTATTGTTGGCCAAGAAAAGAGGAAGAAGGGAAGCACAAAACCAAGCCATTGGAAGTGAGGAAATGAAGAGAGGAGACAAAACTGAAGTGCAGAAATCACAAGCCTTTCAGAATCTCAAGTTCAATGTCAGAGAGTTTCCACTCTATCACAAGACTTCACAGATTTAACTTCTTCCATTAACTCTTACATTGGCTTGCATAATAAAAGTGATAGCAGAGCAAAAACTCTGAATTTTGGTCCCAACTTGAACTGCAGTCAACTCGTGGCAACCTGTTTACCTGTGATTAAAGTGGCAAAGTTCTGACCTTTATCCTTACTGTCCTTCAGATTTAAAATGTCCTGTGTCACTGGCATGCTCTAAGAGTAAGCATAAGAAAGGTCATTAAACACACAGATTCTACCACAATAAAGATAAAAATAGATTTGCAGACATCGTATTCTGTCTTCTGCTGTACTTTTTTTTAGTAGGGATAGAGTTAATTTTCTTCATAGTAGCTTTTATGGGGCCATGTGTTGGATTTTTTTTGCTTTGCTTGTGTGTACAACTTTCGCTTTACCTCTTAAACTGTACCTCAAACCATTTTTTACACTTTTACCATTCTGATCCTTTCCTCTCTCTGTGGAGGAGAGGCTGAACCAGTGTTTGTGTGAGGCCAAATTTCCTGCTGGGGTTAAATCACAGTCAAAACCAATTATGTAATCTTCTTCAATTAGGTATTGATGTACTGCCAATAAATAAAAAACTGCTCTTGACCATGGACTGTAATTTTTTCTGATTTCATATGGCTTGCTTAATTAAATTAGCAGCATAATTTGCATTTGTTGGATACAGTCGGTTCCAAAGTCCTGCCAGAAGGAAAAATAGTAACAAGTTGTACCTCTCACAGTAGGGACAGCAAAGATTTCTTATTTTTATTTCACCTTGACCCAGCATGCTGACCATTACAGCAAGGTTTAGAGGTGAGAAAACATTAGCAGTTGCAAATTCTATCCAAAAGGCACTTAGCACTTTCTGCACAAATCTGGCTATCTTCTTCCTTCACTTGCATCCTGCAATAAAATTCCCTAAAATCAATGGAAAGGGTTCTTCCTGTATCCTGAAATGTATCCTTCCAGTCAGCCGAAATCTATTCATAGAGGATATATTTTGCGAGCCTCCCTAAAAGTCCCTGCAACTGTGGAAACATCTTTGCCCTATACAATTTTAAAATTATCTGCTGCATAATAAGAAAAGCAAACCTAGGAATGCTTCCTTATCATTGCAGTATCCCAACATCCATTCCCAATCTGGCATTTTCTCCTGGAAAAAAAAATACTCAAAGGAGCCCACGCTGTGTCCCCCAGCCAGGCCAACCTGGCCCAGGATGTCCTCCAACCCCACAAAGCATAAGATTCATTTATGAATTGCAGCTTTGAGGCACTGACAGGAAGCAGTTGTGTGTGTTAGCACGGGCCAGGGGAGCCCAGCTGTGGGTACCTTCCATGCTGCCGCAGAGCTGGAATGGCTCTGATGGCTGGAAAGTGTCAGTACTATCACAATCACAGCCAATACAAAGCCAATCCAGAGCCAGCTCACCCTGATTTTGCACTATATTTGCCTGACTGTTAATTGTAGTCTCAATCTGAGTGTGGGGTGAGAAGCGAATTTCAAAGCCTCTGCCCAGCACGTTCCTGTCTCTGCTTCAGGCTTGCCTGTTTGTTGTGCGAATTATTCTCTTTCCCAAAATTTTTAGAGTTGTCTCAGCCAACGTGTCTGAGCACTTTGTAACCTGTAATGTATTTACCCTCACAGCACCCCTGAGGGCAGTAGAGTGCAATTATCCCCGTTTTACTGATGGAAAACCGCGGTATAAAACAGATTAAGCCATTCACACAAGGATCAAGAGCCCTTTGCTCTACTTGCTGTGAGCAGGTCATCCTGCTTCTAGTTTTCCATTTGGCTTGAATCCCAGCCAGCAGCTGAGCACCACGTCCAGCCAACAAAACTCTGCTCCAAGAAACCACCACAAAACCCCAAACCTTAATAAAATAATGAAGGTATAAGTAAAAGCCTTCTCTTGGGAAAACTTTGAGCTCATGAATACCATGGAAAGTGGTCCCAGTTGCAACTCAGTCTCTCAACCACAGCAAAGACACTGTGGATGAGCTGGCCTAGGACATGAAGTTGCTGTCCTACTCCCCATTCCCAGCTCAAACTCCTGGCCCCTGATTCCGAGAGAGCACAGCTCTGGTGCTGGTTATGGGATTGACTTGCTTCAAGCAGAAGACACTGATTGCTGAACAGTGAACAGCAGCGACCTGGTCATCACACAGAGACCTGACTGAAGCTGGAAACATCCCAGAGCTGCTCCCTGGTCTGTCTCTCAGAGCTGTGAACTTTATATACTGGGGATATAAATGAAGTCTTATGTTGGAAGGACAAAGCCCATCACACATGAACAACCAGGAGTCAGTGTGACATGGGGTACACATTCTGCTCTAGTACTTCCCTCTAAAGCATTTGTTATGGGCCTTTGGAAAAGTTTGCCTTTCAAGAAAGTTTAGAGCTGAGCCACTTTAAAAGTTTTGGAATTTCTTCTGCTTATTATGAACAGTTTGATTCAAACTCCCTGTGAGACCACCAGCAAGAACCTCATGGATCAGGAACCAGGAGAAACAGGAAAGTAGATTTTGAGCCGAGGGGAAAAGCCCACCAGTGCTATTCTCCAGTGACCACACAGTGCCATCCTCCACTGCAAACACAAGCAAACAACACCCACTGGAGACTTTAGGGAACACCAACTCATGAGCCAGACACAGAGAAAACTGGAATATCCCAAAAAGAAGGCATAATTACACTTACCAGCATGACTTGCTACTAGAGCCCGAGTGGAAAAAGGAACTGTGTTTTGTTTTATTTTATTTTATTTTATTTTATTTTATTTTATTTTATTTTATTTTANTAAAATTGAAATGAAATAAAAGAAATAAAAATAAAATAAAAGTAAAATACAACACAATAAAACAAGGTAAATAAAAAATAAGAATAAAATAAATATTTTAAAAAATTGGATGAATTAAACTAAACTAAAAAGATAAAGAAAGGGCCTGCAATAGGTGCAGGAATTCAGCCCTTTTAGGAGGAGAAGTGCCATGCAGGATCTCTCCCTGCTGCACAGTCCTCTGTACATCAGGGCTGGTGCCTGATTTTTCCATCAAATATCTTCTGACCCCAAAAAATACATGGTCACGGAAAACTCAACCTTTAAAAACAAAGCTTTTCCTGCTAGGGTTTCTCATATGACAGTGACTAAACAGCAAATTGTCCAGAAGCAGACCATATATTTATTAATTTTATTTATCAGTACCATGGACAGAAGGATAAAATATTCATATAAAGCAAAGACACACCTATTCTTCAATGGTTTTTGCTTTTTTTTCTGTTTTCTCTTATTTGCTCTTTTAACCTAGTGCTGCTTAGCACAACAACCTGAACCTGTGAATGATTTTTGTTGCTGGTCTAAATCAGCAAAGAAAGGACAGTTTAGATCCGTTAGTAAAATCTTCATCTCAGTCTGCTTCAGTGCATAATTATAATAGGAGTTGTGACACTGTTTATATCATGGAGATTAAATTTCCCTTTCACATCCCAGACATTTCACGTTGTAAATCTTTCCACATTGTAAATCCCTTCACAGCTTGCTTGGTATCCTGGTCTCAGTCACTCAGGGTCTGCCATTCTCGGTGAGACCATGGTGTCACTGTGTGACAAATAGTGTTAAAGGAGTTTGTTAGCACTCCCTCTACGGGGAAAAAAAAAGAGAGGCAGGTTTTAACCCTTCCAAACCATGTGTCCCAGTCTAGCCAAAGGACAGGAATTATTTTTATCACAGAAAGCGTCTGTGGCCCACGACCTCATTCTGATTCCCCTTCCTCACTCTGCTCACTTTTATCACTTCCCCTCTTTCATGAAAAGAATTTCATGTCTAGAAGTAGTAAACTGTGTTACAAAGCCTGTTATAGACATGAGGTGTGTGTGGTGTAAGATTGTCTTTGAAGTATTGCCTTTAAAATATTTGCCACCTTTTCCAGAAAGGAAAATTTATAATCAAGTTTAAAGACTATGTTCTTAAGTGCTTTCCTCAATAAGGTAGAATTATGAAGTACCAAATTTCTTCCCTGATTCAAGGGATTAATTGACAGTAACTCCTGCATATACACTCTAAAAAATACTCAGAAAAGAGTTTTCCTGTGAAATTCCCCTCATGCTTTTGGCTATCATCACACCTGACAAAGAGCTGATTCCTTTTCCTTTGGGAATTGCATGGATCAATATTTGCTGTAGGAGTTTCTTGGCATCAGGTTGGCAGCAAGCATTCTAGTTAACTGTACCCAAGCACAATTAGATTTCAGACACAACTCTGATGTGATTCTTTTTTTCAGGTCAGTGACCAAATGTGGTAGAATGAGTTGAAAGGCAGCACATCCAAGTCTTATTCCCTAACTCAAGGCTGGCATCTATTCCCTTGTCCTGCAGCTGCAAACTTACCTACAGAATTTATTTTTTTTTGTGGCCATTAATTCAATTACAATTGCTACTTCAATAGCCATAGGAATGACCTTTCCCTCATTCTCCCATTCAAATAAAAACCTGTTTATCTGCAAAAAAACACTTTCCTTCACTCCTTCATGTATGGCAGTGACAGCTCCTGATGCTCTTTCTCTTCTAATCGTTGTGTGGAATAGTATAATTCCTGTACTTCTCTCCCACCATGACAAACACAATGATTTGCTTCCTAAGAGGTATTTATGTGATTATTTAGGACCTTGCCCAAGGGTTTTGTGTTTTGCATCAGTGGGAAAAAGTGGAAACACGTGAGTTCACACATGTATCCAAGTGGAGAGCTGTCTCTCTCTTTTTTAACCTCCAGTACCACAGAATCATTTAATTTGAAACTGAATTCTGACTTCTTCTGCATCTCTACTTAAACACATGAACACCTACTGCTATTTTGTGCCAACAGATGCTCATGTACTCTTAAATGCATTGCAAAATTAGAACTGCATTTGTAATCACTAGACTTGATGTTAATTTAAATCTCAGTTTCTGTAACAGTCCAAGGAGCTGTAGAAGGAACAGATTAATGAGCAAAGTCACAAGCATATGTGCAAAACCAGAAATTCTGGAGTAAAACACAATACTGGAAATGAATATACACATTATCAGGGGTTAAGCCATGGACTGAACAAGGAGGCATCGCTGCAAACCCCAGAGTACTAAAGGTGGCATTGTTTCTACCTTCAGATATGCAATGCATTTCCTGCACAATTCAGACCTATAAAACAAGGCAGGTTTTTACGCTAAGCCTTCAGCTGTGTTTCAGTAATTTATAAGAACAGAATGGATCTAAAAAAAATAATTATTTTTAAAAGTTTTAGCAAAACTCAATCATTAGAATTAATTCATTCTAGAAAAGGGACTCTGAACAAAGAGAATCAATTTGATATTCTGAAAGAAATGTTCAAGACAGACACTTTGGAATGGAAAATATATTTTAGTCCCAGTAAATATACCAACGGATAAGTCACTTAAAAAGCCTTCTCATACTTTCTGAATACTCAGAAATTTTGCCACTTCTGAGCTTCTGTTGAATTCT
>VZTN01024735.1:10805-35879 GCA_013400515.1 Erpornis zantholeuca | reverse complement strand
CGGCGCGGGTCCGGCTGCGGCACACGGAGCAGCGGAGACACAGCCGCCCTGCAGCGCGCGTGCTGAGCGCGGGGAAAGGAGCCGCGCAGCAGTAACTGGTGTACACACAGCAAGCTCCAAAAGCGACCAAAAGTCCAAATTCAGGCCACGTGGTATTTAGCAAACAGGATTTGCTTTTAAGTGATTTGGCCAACAAGAAACACAAACACCGTGGCAAAGCACAGAAGTAATTTCTCAAGCTCGACCTCCCACGCTTTGTACTCCTGGATCCAGTTTACACTCATTGTACAGCATCCAGTATTGTTATGAGTGAGTAACCTGTGCACGCACACCCACACATTCTACTGTACTCAGCTCGCTTTTATTCCTGGATGAGATCTGTTGGCTACTTAATGAAAATGAGAGCAGTAACAAAATCAATATGTAACGTCAGACTATATCCCCAGGATGGGAGTGGATTCAGCTACCCAGGCAGCCCAAATTTTGGCATAATTTAGCTTCGGAATTTAGTTGCATAGGCAGATATATGCTCCTTTTTCTGTTTAAGAGGAAAGAGAAGTTGGAAAAGCAGAAATTTGCATCATCATATAGAAATTCAGATAGTTCCCAGCAACACCACGACCTTTAGACCTGAGTACAGACTTCTGTTACATCATCTCACAGTGATTGATAGCAGCAGTAGTTTTCCCATCTTCTAGAGGCAGGACTACAAACCCACGGTTTATTTCTCGCTGTTAAAACGCCATTTGAATTCAGCAATCTTAGATCCAAGGCCCAAGCTCAGGAATGGGATTTCCTTTCAATAACAAATCAAAGCCTCAGCATCTAATTCCTAGCCCAGTCCCTCGACACTAGCAGTTTCCCCATCCTTGCTTCAGCTTCCTTCCCCAGCCACTCCCATGCAGGATTTTGTGTTAGAGCACTGACCTTCTCCTTGTTTCATTCTTCCTCTCTATATTTACCATTATTTATTTACTGAAAGAATTTTATTCAATTTCTTCTTGAATTAATAAAGCCTGAAACTATACAACTAAACTAAAACCATCTGTGACATTTCTTATTTCTAGTGTCAATGTTAAGCACTGTTCAATAAGTTTTCTTCATCTTGAAAAGTTATAAATAAAATGTGGTGTAAATTTAGAAATCTGGTGTTATAAATGTTACAAATTCTTCAAGTCTTCTAAACATAGGGGAAAAAAAGTAAAAAAGGAAACAATGCTTTGAGCTTCAAAAGGATTTTGATCATTCAGGTAACCAATCCTGTAAATGTCAAAATCAGGCCAGAGTAAACAATTGTAAACTAATTTATTGTGAAAGCAAGGAAGTATGGTAGGGAATGCAGGTTAAATAGTACAATCAACAATTACATCATCTGAAAAAAGAAAGGTTTATTGTGGGAAAAGTCATTGAAACCATTAGATAAGTGTTCAATAGCAATAAAAAAGATAAAAAAGAAATTCCACCTATACTTATCAATAGATAGAATACAAAGAAATGGATACTAATTGGTCAGCCAAACCTTTGTTCAAAAGAAAAGCCTATAGCTACAGCAGTCTCTCTTCCTTGCAGACACTCTTTTTGAAAATAGAAGTGACTATATCTTGCCATAATTACACGATTCACAGGCACATTTTAGAAAATACTAGGAAGAATAAACTCAGCTGTTCCATGTACATATATACTCCAGTCCTTTCACTGTTTCTGAAGTAGACATACACTTCATTACACTCCAATTCCTCCGCAGTCTTGTCTCTCTCATGTCAGCTGCCATATAAGCCAACCTGGGTTCATGCAAGAGTTCAGCAAATTTATTGGTGAATTGTTGATTTGAAAAAAAATAATCCATTCTAGAGGTCAAATTGAAATAGGTAAAGAAATACAAATATTAGGATTACATGGTTTTGTGCTTTTGAAATATTTTTTCAGTTACTTTTTATTTATAACCTAAAAGTGTTCAACATTGTGGGAGGCCTAGCTTCAAACATCTTTTGAAAAAAGGATTTGAGCCCACATCTGCTGCATTATGGGAATGTTAAGTGAAGTTTTGGGTTTTCCTCAAAGTAAAACAACAGACAATTGTCCTTTTGCATTTTCATTGTTAAGAGCTTTTTTCCTCCCCATTTTCACTTTGTCTGCCAAATTGAATACAGATCATCTGCACTCCCCCTGAATCAAATCTAGCATAAAACAGCTGCAACCGTGTCTCAGACTCTACAGTATTGATTACCTCCTAAACTGCCTTGAAAAATATTACATGAAAGAGAAATGCAACTAAGAGATCTACCTTCAACAAAATGTGCCTTGCATCAAAGGCCAGGTGTACATCACAGCTTGCAACTTTTGCTGCAGCAGATAAACTGGAAAGAGGATTAAGGATCTGACAGCTGCTGTGTGTTGGTCGCTCTACTAGTACACAGGGCAAATGCCCCTGTTCAGTCAAGTATAGTCTACAGCATCACTAATGCAGGCTTCAGGACAGTAACCGAAGTTGAGCAGGTGAAAGGCTGCTTAAATTAATTTTTTTTCTCTGCTTGTCTAACTATCATAACTATCACAGTTTACTTGGAATGAACTATCACACAAATTATTAGGCAAATAGTGAAGACTAGGACAATAAGAGTCCAGTGTCTCAACAATGTAGTCTCCAAGAAGATACACCAAAACTGGGTTTGTTTTTATTAAAAATGCTACACTTTCATGAAAGCAGGCACTGAAATATCTGACTCGGTAATAATAATTTCTATGACTCTTCTTTTTTTCCCTGATAGAGCATATGTACACAGTGAAATAAAAGCTATGACGCATCTCTGTCACCATAAAAAAGACAAACCAACAAAACCCCCAAACTCTAAGTACCTGTTTCTCCCTTCTTACTTTTCTCAACAAAAGCCCCTTTGAAATCGAAAGAAATACCTTCCTGATGAAAGCTGCTCTACATCGCAGCTTCCAGTCACTGTTTAGAGATGAAACACTTCTAGGTTGCAGCATTTATGTAATTAGAACTGGGAAAGTAACCTCTGTTAAGAAATCAGTTTCAAAATACTGTCTCTATTCCATCTATGTTTAGAAGTGCCAGATATTCTAGACTAGTTGGAAGACATAAATTATGAGCAGATATCTTACTGCAAGCATTAAGCATTCAGTACAGAGCTGGGTATTTGCTAGCATTGTTAACTGCCACATCTGCAAGAGAAGGAACAGCAAAAAAACCCAACTCTGGCCCCACACTGAGCATCACTTTAAATAATTTTAAACTAATTACTTAGAGAGGTAAGTGGGTAGAAGTTTCTGCCTTCTGTTTACATCCTGACAAGCAGAATTCTGGTCTCAATAAGTATTTCCATAAACCATTTCTTTTCAAGAATTTATATATAGGCTCCTGCAAGAGGCCAACATAATCTGTATATCAGAAAACCATTCAAGACTCTGCTTCTGTTAAAGGAAATAATGTGGCATCTTTAGTAAAATAAAACCTGCCCACTGCTATTTTTTAAGTTTTAGTAACCTGTTTGCTAGAACTCAAAGCAAAAAATTATTTGTATAAAGTCTGAGAAAACTCTGAAAATTGTTCCCCCAGCCCTCTTGCATCTACTGATGGTTTATAAAAGAACTTATTTTTTCTCTCACAAGATCTTTTTGGTTGTAATAAATACCACCCACCTACGTGAGAACCCACCAAGATGTAAGATTCATGCACACTTCCTAGAACACCCTGCATTTCAGTCAGTGCAGCAGATGCCCTTAGGGGAGCTATGTGGGTGAAACTACAGCAGCCACTGTGTACTGGTATGAACCTGCAGAGCCAACTGATAGAGAACAGGAGCACCCCATCTCCTGCAGACGTGCCACTCACAGAGGGATCAGCCATCTTTCTCTTTGCAGTACTAGTCTTCATGGCAGACCACAAAGATGAGCAAGAGAAATGAAATTCATAGCTTTAGCATGTATTAAAAAATGTAATTTTTATTTAATGGCTCATTGTAATTCACCCCCAACATAATCCTTCCATGCTTTATAACGTGAAGAAGAAGGTCTCTTTTCTACGAGAGAAAGAATCGCGTCTCCCCTTCCTAATTCTCCACTAATCTCTCCTCTATTTATAATTTCAGTTATTGTCTGTTTTTTCTCTAAGTCTCAGAGAAAAGATCTCTAAGATCATCTAGCTGTTTTTTAGCTTAATGCAGAGCAGTTATTATCAGACCTGATGCCCCCAAACTGTTGACTTTTTCTTTTCAGTTATATCAACTGATCTAATTTAAAACTCGTTCCCTGGTCTTCCCTCTTTTACATGGCATCCTGCCCTGCTCAGGATGAGTTACATAACATCCTAAACTGCTCCTCAAAAATTATGCAAGGCTGGAAGCACGATGTGAGAGATGCAACTGGACTCGGAACAACTCCATTTGCTAATCCTCCAGGGAAAAGGATTGCCACTGGCATAAGCAGCACCCCATTTCCAAATTTTTAACAACCAGTTTCTTAAGAAACTTCCACCTCAACTAGCAATTGCCAAGGAGAACAGTGGGTGGTGAGGAATGAGAGTAAAGACTGCATGAAGGAAACAACTTCCAGAAAGTTCGCAGCTTGCCAAACACACTATTAACCAACAGTAATTACGGCACAGCGACCTGCTGCTGTGGGAGCCAGGAGGCCTGGAGCTACCACCCTGGCTCAGTTAGCCCCACCTGCCCTACCGGTACCAGCAGGATTTAAGGCAGAGAAAGCCCAACAATTAAGGGTTAGCAGAGAAACAGCCTGTTTCTACAGGGAACAGGAGGTTTGGCTGGGAACTCCTTGTAGGTGGTATCTTGCCAAAGGCTGTCAGCCGGGCAGCTCTGGGTCTGACGTGCTCTGGGCAGCAGGGCTGCTGCCTGCCAGCTGAGAGATGGTAAGCAAAGCTGTCCCCACTGGATTTCCCTGGCAGGAGAAGGGGCTTGTGATGCAGCTTCTGTTGGCTTTGCAATTTGAATTAAGGGTTGGAAGTAGATTATAGGATATAGAGACAGTATTACCCAGTTTCTGGAAGCCCTCAGGACAGCAGGACTGCAGGGTGCTGAGGGGACTCCTGCTGTCACTGGGTTTCTGTCTCACTGCTCTGGAGCACACAAAGTCTTTCTGCAAGCACTGGCTATTTCTGCTCTCAGCCTCAAAGAAAAAAATTATTTGTATGTTCTTGACAGTATTTAGTACTTAAAGAATCTAATAAATCAGGTTTTTAAAAAAAAACTGTTGCTTGAAACTTTTTCTTCCCCCAAATTTGACTAATTATTAACACAACAGTAAGTCAATTCAAATGTAGCAAATAAACACCTTAATCCTCAGTAGTTTCTGAACTATTTTTAATGTACATTCCATTTTTCCTCTAACAATAGTTCTCTGCCAGGGAGAACAGTGTATTTCAGGTTGGGAGAGCACGTAAGGTCCTTAAGTAGCAATCAAGAGCATTATGTGTGATTAAGTGGTTTCTACTTCCAGATCTATTCTTTTGCCTCTTCCTTCCTTCTCCTGCCTCTGATGTTGTCATGATTGTTTAAATCCAGTCCTTACAGAATGATCTAGGTTAAAAGAACCCCTGTGGTTAAAGGTCTTGCAGTTCACTTGGCTCATTTTGCCAAGACAGCGAGTGCAGCCTGCCTTGAAGGTGGCAAACCCAAGTGTACTGGTTTGTGATGGTACTGGTTTGTAATGGGGTAGGGAGCTGTAGCCTCACAACCTGCTTAAGGGGAAGCTGGAATGGTTTTTCTCATTGTGGCTCAGGGTTTTCTGTGCTAGTTTTACAGACTCTACTTGGCTTGCATATGCAGTTTTGTTGCCAGAGATCATATTTTTATGTTGCAGCTTAGACAAATATAAGAGATTCAGCTAAAGATCAGCACTGCTGATACCTTGGCTGTTATGCAGTTTGTTCAGGAAGAAACGGTTTCAGATTCACCTTTTATGACAATATATATGTTTGAGATACAATGATACATGTTTGCTGTGAACAAGTGAACCTTGTTTAATGAGCATAGTTAAAGCATAAAGCTGACCAATATTGGCTGGTAAGGACAACTGAGCTAATCATGTTGTGCCTGTGTGTTGTTACAAGTTTATCTGAACTGCAGCTAGAGCAGAGCGCTTGAACAAGGTGGGGGAAAGGTGTTGAATTGCATTCTTCTGTGCATAACTAATGGCCACTAGTTGGTACTTCAGGACTCAAAAGGACTGGAAAATAAAGGTTGTTATTCTCCTCACTACTGAGCAAGATATACTTTAGCCTTTACTAAACCTCGTAACGAAGCTCTGTGCTAAAGTAGAGCTATGCAATTACTCTTCTTTCTAACTACAAAAGCAGCATCTGACCATAATATTAGCAAAGCTAGGAAAACATAATCCAGCTGTAATGTCTGGATCTCAATCTTTACTGAATTTCATATGCTGGTCACATTACCTGAGGAAGTATTTTTTTGTACAAGGACCTCATTCAGCAGTTTTCATCCTGGACTTTGAAACCTGAATATCTCAGACAAGTTCTTTCAAACATCTTCTTACCAAATTAAGTATTACAGTCTGCTTTGTGATACAGTAGTTTAAATCACCTGTATTAATGGAGGTTTAAAATGACATTACATTTCATTGAACACCGGTGTGTGTATAGATGCTAGAGGGTATAATATTGTTCAATGAAGTTGCTAAAGTGATTATGATGTGCTCATGGGTTTTGAAAGTACAGTGCTATTGCCAGTGTCTTCTGTGTCAGTGAATGCAGGTCAGTCTCCTGTGGCAATATTGTTATGAGAATTCTGTGGCATGTCTCTAGACTAGCATCAGGAGAAGCTCTACTCCTAGTCCTGCATAACAATTTGCTTAATTTGTGGGTGGCATTTTTCATCTACAAACATCTGGTCACATCCATCAATGGCAGTTATGAATGTTTCTTGATCATGAATATGAGTTTCAGACAGAGATTCTGGGGGAAGGCTTTCTACTGTAGTGGAGCTTTTCCACTTATCAGTATTTCCTTTCCTTCAAAATACTTGTTCTTCACTCAGGTGATATAATTACAGAAGAAAGAAACCACTGCCATGCAGTTGTGTGACTTGTCCATGTGAACAGATCTCATACAAATAAATGCAAGTAGAAAATGTATGGGCCCTTTAAAGACAAGTTACTAAATGCCTCTGACATATCTTTGAGTTTGCTGATCCTTGAATTACTGTACAAAAGCTTCAGTGAAAATAGTGAACTCTATCCAGTTTCAGATGGAACAATTGTAGATGTCTGGTTCCAAGGGACAATTCCTGAGTAGCTCTCAGCCTTGGTGCAGCACCTGAAATCCTGAAGGGGATTTCCTACGCTCTTTGCCCAGGGCACAGGTTGTTCAGCCTATAAGGAGGCACCTAAATCTTCCTGTTCACAATACAGGGAATGTAGGTACCTAATGCAGAATTCCCTGCAGGCTATAGGCTCAGACAGACACCAAGTGCTACAGCCCATCAGTCTCTTACTGGGCTTGTCCCAAAAATTCCTCATCCAACACCAACAGTGGTCTGTCTGTTTTGTTTTGTTTCCTGTTTTTGCTTTAAATAGTAATGATGACTCTGATTAGCTGCAAGACAGCAGATGTTATGGCAATATAATATCTGAATAACAGATGTGAGAACAGACTCTGGCCTTTTTTTATATGACATGTTATTTAATATCATTTAACATTTTCTTGTGCAATGGAAGCCATGCTTNAGAAATTATCACTGTACCTAAAAAAAGCAACATATGTTCTGAAATATGTTACTAATCACAGAAAGATTAAAGTAAAAGAACTGATCTATTTCTGTCATCTTGCCTAGGTAAAATAATTCAATGTGATACTTAGGGATATAGGTTAGCAAAATATATAAAGATCTGTTACTTTTGATTATATATATGGCATAAAAATATAGAATACAATTCACTGCATTGAAAATCACAGTATTTTAACATTTTATTCTGAGAAAAGCCATAAATGGCTTGCACTTACTGATAGATGTTCAAAAGTTTATTTTTAGCGAATATCATTTACAAATCTGTAGTTCTAATGAGAAACCTGAACTATATATAACTAGAAGACTGTGGTATTAAATACAAATTAACCCTAGCTGTACTTGTTCGTGTCCAAGTTATGACTGGTTCATTGGCATGGTAGCAGCATGGTGCTGTGTATGATAACAGCAAGAATGAGAAATCAAATTTGGTAGGTTTGCAAATCTGGTGAACAGAAAGGCCACTGATACCTGAGCTATGGCAGAATGCACTCTGACTGGACACCCTCCTCAGCTTTCTCCTGAAAAAATTGGCATGGTAGGAACATGTGGGGATGCCCTGAGAGTTCCCCAGCTTGCCCCATGATTCACAAAGATGGGGGACCCACTTAAGATGGGATGCCTCTGTGGGGAGACTTAGCCTCATGCCAGGTCAGGGTGACTGCAGATGAAGTCCCTTTGCTTTGGTGGACACTGCTGGTGGCTGCCCTGGGAAGAGCAGTCCCAGTAGGGACCAGTTTACGGAGATAAAAATTCTGTTCTTCTAAAACCTGAGGACTTTACCAAAGGCAGTCCAGAAACCTGGGCTGGTTCCTTCCTTGTCACCCTGACCCTGTCCTGTGAAACAGCTTTGGAGACGATCCTCTTCAGACAGAGAGCCTCCAGTGCCAGATGCAGCCATGAAGCAGCATATAATCAACAAAGCCACACTGGCAATCTTCCTTAGTGTAGGAATGTGACTCCAGTGTTGCTGGAACATTTGCCATCTAATTTCAGTAAGTTCTCCCAACCAATAGAAAAATCCCTGAGACAGGCTTGGCTGCCAAACATTACAGGCTTTGAAGTCTGATGGCAGGTAAAAGCTGTATGTCAGTGACCTACTAGAACATCAAAAGGTATGTCAGAGAATGGTCTTGCAGGGCTCAAGCTGGAAAGCTGAAAGAAAATCCTCAGAGATAATATTAAGGGACTTCAAAGGTAGGAGATATGCAAAAGGTCAACAAGAATGCCCAAAATCAGAGAAAAAAAAATTTCTCTGATGAGTAGAAATTGGAAAGGAAATGAAAGGGAGAAATATGTACTGCTTTTTATGGTCATGTGGTACGTGTACTGTAGAAATAACAGCTATCTTGTCTTCAAAGTGTATGTATCACTATGCTTAGAATATAAACATATACACTTAATGCCTCAAAAGGAGACTAATAACAGATATCCATATTTTTATTTTATACTCACATATCTAAAGGTACTGCAGAATAGGATTTTTTATATATATAACATAGTTTATCACAGTGTAGTGAGCATAAACAGTGAAAGACACAAACATTCAAGATCAGGTCTTAATTTGATAGACTCCACATGTGGTACCTAACATACTCAAAAGTAAAGGCATTAATGTAATAAATATATTAAGCTATGGATTAATCTCAATACTAAAAGGGATTTTTTATAATCTCTGGTATTTTATCTCTCAAGCAAGGATTTTTCAGCAATAAAGACCTGAGAACATAGAATTTATGTAGAAGTAATTCTGAAACTAGAAATAGGTAAGGCTTCAAAATAAGAATGACCAGGCTGGGTAAGACCAAGAAGTAGTAGAAGCAGTATCTTGCTTCTCATAATAGCCCTGAATAGATACTTAGGAAAGATACAAAACACTGGAGAGGAATATTTTCCTGAGCTTCCAGCCATTTACAGCTGAGAAACTTCCTGAGCCAAGCATGACTTCTGTAATTCCCTCCTGAAACTTAATTTTTAGCAAACACATTCTGTAGCAGGGGGGGTTTCCCAGCTTTACAAACAGATTCTGGAAAGAATTACTTTTTTTTTTTTTTGCTAGTTTTAATATCTGAGAGTCAAATCTATTGTACTGACATTCAGTCTGGGTTTCTGAATCTGGCTCCTGCCACAAAACCTGTTCTGTGAAGACAGGCTCTATCAAAACAAGCTGCAGGAACAGATCTTCCACCAGTGCCACTGTGCAACAGTGGAAATGAATTGGAGAAGAGAAGGAAAGAGCAGCACCATAAGATCTTGAACATCAAAATGACCACAGGAAGATGTGTTCAAAATCCATTAGAACACATTTGTGTGTGCTTTTTGTGGTTTACCATGGTGCCAGAGTGCACAGGGCTGTAGTTAAAATTCCACTGATTTTATTTTTCCCTCTTTGTGAAGTTCTGTTTTTAATTTTCAGTGTGCAGCAGCAGTGTTACCAAATATGGGAGAATCTGTGACCACTCTGGACCTATATCTCTGCACTGGGAATGCATAACAAAAATGCATTTCCTTTTAAATTTCTTTTTCTTTGTTATTCCAATGGTAAAGCACTGATTTCCTGTAGGCTCCAATACAGACAGAGAAGCATATAGGCAAATGATAAGGTAGATCAGATTGTTCCTGCTTTGCATCCATACAATTAAAAAAAGAGAAAGAAGCCGTGAAAAGGAATGTTGCTGAATATATATGATACAGTAAGTGAGTGGGTTAAACTGTTCAGATCACCTGCTTCACATGCAACATAAAACTATTTTCTTGTTTTTTTCAGGAGGAAAATAAACAGTTCCCTTATCCCTGGGGTGGTAGCAAGCCCTAACAAGGAAAAGCAGGACACATTCCTTTCTTCCTTCCTTTATAACCAATCACTGAATTGCTCCCAACACATTCCAGATCTGGTAGGATAGCTTAATTGCCTTCACCTGGAGGCCACTGCCTGAATTCCTCTCAGTTAATATAGCACTCATGGAGTGAGGCACTGCCATTTCTTTCTGATGAAAGTGGGTTAAGCACCCAGCCCCATGGTCATGAGCAGTTTCATAGGTTCATTTGCATATGAAGATTTATGAGTTTCTTGGGTGTAACTGTGCTTATAAAACTTTGACTCTCTAAGTGTCATCTAACATAATTTCTCCCTAAAGACTTAGAACAGACATGAGGAAGATGAGGAACTGTTTATTGTAATAAGCTGTGGTTATGAGTGAAATCTTTAATCGCTTCCTTACAATGAGAGGTCTGCATGGAGAAGGGAATGTCGCTGGTTTGCTTTCACTGATGGTGAAATAGGTTAATTTCTGTAACAATTCATTATCAGGTGTGCAGTGTTATTCCACAGGGCAGCCTAAATTTTGCAAAGCTATTCAGACAATAATTCTTGTCATGAAATGTTGCCAACCATTACTCTGGGTCATAATTTCTCATTTCCATAGTTACTGTTCACACAGAATGTCAAGAGGGGTCTCAAGATTGAAATCCTAAATCAGTAGTAAAACAACAAGTTTATGCCTTTTTCCAAATGAGTAGCTAGACAATTGGACTTGAAAAAAAAAAAAACTTAAATGTATGGACTCAAACCACAGTTTGCCATTGTTATGCACTTGTTGTATCTCTACCATATTTTATGAAGTATTTTGTAATAAGCTTTAAAACCTCACTTGTGTTGCCTGATTCTGTTCCAAGTGAAGTGAAACATTAACATCAGTTCTGGAATAGAACTGAAAACAGTTGTTTCACTGACAACATTTTGACAGTTTGATGAAATATCAGGGAGTTTGACAAGATCATCTTATCACAATATTGCCTAGACAGAATAAATTTCAACAGACTTTAATAAAAGTCAGAATAAACCAGTGATAGCTCTTTATTCATATGTCCACTGCAGAAAGGACAATAGCATAAGCAAGACCAGAAGGCCTCTAAGGCTTGAAAACCATGATAAACACAGTAAGTAAAAATTTGCAATACCACAACCAGGATGATAAGCAAGAATTATTAACAATTCTATTTTCACCTGAGAGACAGAGGTCTCTCAATAACATCTAAGGCTCCTTTTAGAGTGAAGTTAGTGATATAATGTTATTCTTAAGCTCAAAAGATTAATTTCTGTGATAAACAACAAAAAGTATCTGACAATGTTAACTCGCTTTGATTTCATTTCATACGTCACTCTCCAGATACTCACATCAACTACTTAGTTTTATAGGCATTCTTGGGAACGTCTTTTCTCTTCATGTAAAGAACCTTATCATACCAAAGGAAAGGAATGGAATATGTTTTGTACAAATATGCTTTTCCATTGCTCCCATAATTATTGAAACGTTACCCAAAGTAGACCAACAGTGACTTAAACTGGTTTAACTACTGTGACAGCACTAGGAATATGCTCATTTAATACACATTTAGTGAATTCAATGAAAAGGGCTCTGTAAATTATTTGCTCAATAGCTGGGGCTACTCACATTATTCTGCACAATGTGCTTTACAGATATTCCATGAAATCGAAGTTATGAAGGTAAAGAGTGCTCTGCTGTTTCACCAGCTCAAAGCCTGTGCTTGGTGCACAGTCTCCCCTAACACACACATAAGATTTGGGAATGAAGATCAGATGTGTAGTGGTAAAAAGAATACCGCAGGTGTAGAATTTAAAGTGTCTGTCCAGAGCACAACAAATGCAGACATTGCTGTCCATTAAGCGTCTATCACATTTTCCTTTAGCATTTGGGTTTTTATAGCACTGTAACCGGCGGCTGGGTCCCGGACAAAACTAACCCTGTGGCACCATCCTGTGGCACACCGGGCACTTGCACGGCTCCGCCTGCTCTTCAGCGGCTGTCACCTGCCTGCGACTGTTCGCTGACAGCGCTGGAGCAGAGCACACTTCGGAGCTTTCCTTTCATGCCTTCTGTGACTGAGTATCACACTTGGCTACTCCAGCAAAGTTTCACCTTGTTCCTGCGAAAATGGTTTGAAGGGAAGGGAGTTTTCTCTACTATTCTAAAATCGATCCAAATATAATCCTCAACCTATGGCTAGTACGATATAAATAAATAAAATATAGAATCGGGAGATAGGTATTTGAAGAAGAAATACTCAGATAGGCTGAAAATACTAATTCCAAAATTCTGAAACAAACTAGAATTACACTGTGGGATCAGTTTGGTGGGAAATATTTCCAACAAAGTCAGGGTGGTATATAACTTGAGAACAGGCAATACAGTCTCTCACTGTAAAAAGGAGAGAGAGGACAGAAATTATTCATGCCTGAAAAGTCCCTGAATTTGAATTGAGTTGTCTGCAATAATTTAAAGCAAATAGTGAAGTGTTGAATAATCAGAGTGGGCAAGATTATATTTGATTTGCTCAGCTTTCCTCAAAAATAATTTGATTTTCTAGGAAAACACAGTATTTCACACAATGTGGCTGAAGTGAACATTAATAAAGCACATTATATGGTGCCTCTCAGAAGTTTATTAATTAAGTTGGGAACATTGGTATTTTTATAAGGATTATAGTACAGGCAAAGAACTGGTAAAAGTGGTAAAAGGTACTGTATGATTTTTAATGATGAATTCAATGTAGTCATTAATGACCTGACACAAATGTGACCACTGCTCTATTGACAAAAAAAAAAAATAGAAGATATCATTATTATATTGCAGAAAAAATGGTTGATTCCAAGAAATTGAGGCATGAAATAGAATGAAATTCTACAAGACAGACTATAACACCATACTTAGGAAGAATAAAAACTGTGTAGCTTTAAAGCAAACCTTAGAGCACTTTATTCCTTATTGAAACACTTGCTCCACTTTTCTAACAGGTCACTTGCATCTTGCTGTTATTTTACTGAAATGAAGCAAATTCAAAGAGCACAAGTGAAAATATCCTCAAAATATTGGCACTATGTTCATTGTGACGTTGTATTTTGTGTTCAAAAGGCCAATGATCAATCTAGAATTTTTTGAGAACTTTAAGGTTAGTTTGGATTATTATGCAAAAGTTTAGAATATGAGTTAAATTTTTTTGAATTGGTGAGGTACTGCTTGTGTTACCACAACTGAATCAAATAAACTTGAAGTCTAAGACTTGCTACTGTGAATGGGAGGTTCTAATACCCACTCCTAGAACTTCCAAGGAAAAACTATTATTACTTTAAATTACATTTGTAGACGTCCCCCCTCTTCTCTTTCCTCCTTCTCCAGGCTTTTCTTTCTCATTTTAACCTTCTCTTCTGAGATTTCAATTACTTCTTTGCTTCCCTCCTTCACCCAGTGTAGGAGTCAGTGCTCTGCTTTCCCTAAGGTCCTACATAATTCAGACATGTGATTTTTTCCTCACAGATATTCTCTTCCCAGAGCAGAGAGAGCACAGGCTATGGTTATGCTACATTTCTAAACAAGTTGTATTTCCATTATGAACAAAAGCTTCAGTTTTTCTTACCAAGAAGATCTTGATAAAAATAGAGACATATGTTTCCTGAGATGTGCAGGTCCCCCTGTAACTGGAGCAATTCCTTTAAGCTGTGAGGTGGCACAGAAGATGAGCCTGTTGAGCACCCATTTGAGAAACAGCGATTTCAGCAATGCCTGAAGTAAACTTTGCAAAATGTGCCTGTAAGAGCTACTCAGTACTTGCATATCTCGATCTCTTGCCTGCTTTTAGCAATTTTATTCACCCTCCTTTCAAGCCAGTCTGCAAGGCTTCTTGGACTGGAAGGTACTTCAACAGTACAGTCCAGACAGCACAACTGCTCTGCTTCTCATTTACCCTGGTAGTCATGTGAGTCAAGCCCTAAGATTTACAATTCCAGATTACAAAAGGAAATATATAACAGGCTTAAAAATTAGGGCACAGGTGTTTCTGAAGGTCAAATGTTTGGCATGAGTAAGTTTAGGAAAATAATTAGGAGGATTAAATTTTGGGGTTTTTCTTGCTTAGTTACACACAATTATTAGAGGTTTGGTCTATAGAGTATTTGGTTGCTTCTGCTGCCTGTTTATGCCATTCCCACCAAGCTAGTGTGAAATAAACTAGCATGTGAACATTCAGTGCATTAACTAAGCTGTGATAATAACAAGGAAACATGTCTTTACTTGTGGCAAAAACTCACTCTCATTTCAGATAACAGGGCAATTGGCAGCTGAGTTTGACTTGGAATGATGTAATTTGGATGATTATTTACTTAATATTTAAACTGTGTATCTTCTATTTATATGTTCTTCATTAAGATAGACTGTGTGGGTTCAGTCTTGCTGAGCTGGAGTGAAGAATTCTGCTCTACCTTATAAACTGTGCCTTAGCTGGCAGGCAGAGAGGATGAGCTTTCAGCTGTGGCTTAGGGTGTAGCTCTATGTAGGAAGGAACAGAGAATTTTCTCACGTTGTTTAGAGACATGCAACTTAATCCCTTAAGGCTGAAGGCTAATATTTTGCTCCCTTCTGCTAGAATAAGATAAAACTTCACTATTTATGTTTTCCTATGAAAGTAAAAAAATTTTTTTTTCTGTATCAAAAAGGGAAGTTTTTCTGTGAATATCTGTATTTATAGATATATATACATATATATCTACATATGCACACATATGTGTATTTATATACCTATAGAAACTTCCACAATTTTTTCCTAAAACTTGTAAAACTCTGGCCTGTATAGCATTAAGGCAACCATCCTCATGGGTATCACATTTGTACAGTTATATCCATCAGATCCCCCAATAAATTCAGTTTAAAATTTTAAATTCTAGAGGACATGAGTTTAACTAAAAAGTCCTATAAGCAGTAAGATGTAATATTAATACATTAGTAGCAAAAAATTATTATTAGCATATCTTAATAGCAATAAGTAATATTAGTAAGTAATAGTGTTAGTAATAACATGTAGTAGTAACATCCTTTCTTTAAAAACAAAACCAGTAGAACACCAGCAGCTTCTTTCTACATATGTTCACGAAGAGTAGCTTCATATTTCTTTAAAACTTGACTGTATTCTTAAGATTCTTCAGGGATCTGTTCTTTGCCTCTTCCTCTACTGCTATTGATCTTATTATTTAACAAAAGCCCACTTTTTCCACATTTCTGAATTTTACTCCTTAAATTACACATTTTGTTACCTATTCTACAATAAAACAGGAACGTATCTCTTCGTCTTTGTTCCATGCAACTAAGAGGTTCACTGTGTTAATAACCTTGTTTCCCTGGCCTTCCTCGTTCCTCTCATTCTGTACAATCTTTGCTAAAGACCATCTGGATAGTCCCAAAGGTATCCTCCAGTCTTTTTTTAACGATTCTATGACCTTTAATCAACACCAAAAACTAAAGTATCTTTTGTTTTCCTCAATGAAATCTAAATGTCCACCACTTCTGTACCTTCTGTACAATTCCACTGCTTTCTCTACTTCTTATTACTATACAAGCATCAACTATTCATAACACACATTTCTTTGTTGCTTCCTACTCTGTTACCAGAGCATTTTCTTTCTGTGTTGCTTTGAGAGAGGAAGAAGGCAACTAGATCCAATCCCTTGAAAGCATTTTTCCATTCAAAGATTATGGATCTAAACCATCTCAATTATGACAGCTCCTGGAAGCCAGTGCTTGCACTAGTAAAACACCCTTTCGCAGAAAATGTTACTAAGTAAAGCAGAAGGATTTTGTGTGTGTGTCTTGTGGAACACTCCAGAATAAGTTTGCACCAAAAATGGTCTAAAATTGGCCAAGGAACTTGAATTAAGGCTGTATCAGGATGCAAACTTAATTTATATGGCTTCATATGGTTTTTATCACAGTACTGCTGCCTCATTCAGTAAGTAGACAGCTATTTAATCTTCATTTGTAATACTGAATTCATTTGTAATCAGTGTCTAGCAACAGACCCAATGAATACCATCAAAATATGATGCGAAATCTAAAAATATATTACAATGCTTGTTATTTTTAAAAACGCTATGTTTAAAGAAATCTCCACAGCACTCCTGCAAATATTTCTGCTTCATAGCAGCACACATTTCTGCAAATACCTTTCTGGTACACTTCATGATAAACATTCTGAAAACAGGGAAAAATGCAATTATAGGCCAACTTTGAATGCGTTAGACAAGTTACACTGGGGCAGCATCCTACAAGGATTCTGTGACAGAAATAAAGTAGTAGTTCAGATCACCTTATTAGCATTTATTTGCCTTAGCCATAGAATTGTCATTCTTTCCATCATCTCCTGCCTCATATGCTGTGTCTCAAAATTCATGTAATATGTGACAGAGCAGGCCTGTAGGCAACAGCCTACTTACCTATCCCATCAGAATCCAGCACAGGCTCATGCAAGCAAGGAACCAGGGTTGTTTAGTCTGGAGAAAAGAAGACTGAGAAGAGACCTTATTACTTTCTACAACTGCCTGAAAGGAGGTTGTAGCAAGGTGCATGTTGGTCTCTCCTCCCAAATAACAAGTGATAGGATGAGAGGAAAGGGTCTCAGATTTCACCGGGTGAGGTTTAGTTTGGATATTATAAAAAACTTCTTAACTGAAAGGGCTATCAAGCATCAGAACAGGCTGCCCAGAGAAGTGGTTAAGTTANAAACAGCAGGTCCAAGTTATTTACCACGGATTTGTTTATTACAATTTGTTTTCCATCTCTCATGGCCTTCAGGCAGCTCATGAGAAAATTGACTTTCTGTGTTAGAAAAATCCTTTCTCAGCAAGCAGTCAGCATCCATATACACACTATGTATAAAATGTTACAAACTCTGGCACTTAGGGACATGGTTTGGTGGTGGACTTGGCAGTGCTGGGTTAAGGATTGGACTTGATCTTAAAGGTCATTTGCAATCTAAATTGTTTTGTGATTCTAAGAACTGAACTTGAACTCTCTACCAAATAATTCTCCTACCACTTCCCCCATCTCCTCTACCAAAAATTGGTAGCTCAGGTACCTTAGGCTTCTGGTCCAGCCCGCACCATCTCACACCTCATTAGGTTTAAGTTGCCTTCTTTCAGCCTTTTTCTTCTCCAGTCAATTAGCTCTAAATCCCTCCTTTCTGTTTTGCTCAGTAGCTCTAAATGTCACCCTCTTGTTTTGCAACACATATCCCCTCTGCTTTTCTTGTCTAATCATTTAGTTCCCGCCCAATACCAGAATCATTGTCCAACTCATGTAATCTCCTTGTTCAACTGGTCTCTAGGCCCTCCTTCCACTGCTTTAACCCAACATGGCTCAGATTCCTTTCTTAAATATCATCTTGCTAAGCCACTCCAGTTTCTGTACCCCTTCTTCACTGTTTTCTTGTCAAGCCATTTCTTTCTCTTCCACTCTCAGTCTTGCCTCATCCTAAGGCATTCCTTTCATTCCTAATGTGGTTTTATCTGCTGGCATTCAGATCAGTAGGATAATTCTGAAAGTCAAAAAAGGTTACCTATGCTCAGTCACCATTTCAAGATGCATTTTGGCATAAAACACCCCTTGCAGGAAGAGCCTTGAAACCTGCACAGTGCTGTATCAACAGATTGCTCAGTCTGTATGGAGAAAGGTTGCAGAGACTTGGATAACATGACCTATAAGGTTGGGTGATATGATCTGGGAGGAAACAGAAGCTGCATGGTTGCTTTATAGTGTCCTGCAGTTTGCTTAGCTGCAGGAGCTGTGAGGGACATGAACACAACAAATGATGGCATCTCCAACCCTGTTGGTAGCCTAAAGCCAAGAATTGTTAGAGTAGGCATATAAATTATTTCTGAAAAGCCATTAATTTGTCAGTGTGAAGGAACAAAAGAAAAACTCAATAGTGCTACCTGAATATCGTATGTGACCTGTTATTAGCATATAAGAGCAGACCATTAGGCTGCTACAATGTTCAATGTCTCTGACATGGTTAATCAAAAGGGCTGCTATAATAATCACCAACTTGTGAAACAATGGGTGGAGACAAGACTTCAGTTTCAGAAATCCATTTCAAGTTACGACATTGCTTCTTCATCATCTACCTTTCTTTAGCTGGTTAGTGTGTAGCAAAATGGTAGTTGAGTCTGAGTGTTACTAAATGCAAAGTATTGCATACAGAGGAGAAATTCTAATTCTACTATAATTCTCAAAAAAAGATCTGAACTATTTTGATACAAAACAATGATTAAGAAATACTGTGTTTGCCAAAGACAGAACTTCAATGGGTAACACGCACTTAATACTAAAGCGTTGGAAAGTTGCTGTAATGAGAGGGAGTCAGAAAAAAGTTTCCAGTAATATGCCAATAGGGAGAAGAGTTCTGTGGAGTGTAAAACTGCACCCTCACTACTGATACTAAGCAAATAGATCTGCACACAGAATGTATAAAAATCCTTGTTTTATTAGCATCCTTTCCACATTACCAATGTTAAAACCAAATTATATTTGTTCAAAGAGCACGTCATCATGATATGTATTGGTAGTCATAACTCCTGGAAAACAGAAAGATGGGTCTGATGAAGTTACTATGGTTTAAACCTAATGTCTGATACCTTATGACCAAATACAAGGGAGGGTTATGATTGCCTTTTTGAACAATTTTACCAATTTAAGCTCCAGCACCTGAAATAAGAAGGAACCATGACATAAACAGGGATGATGACACACCTTTCCAAAAGTTATGTCTTTCATATAAGTTAGTCTCTGCCAAATTCAATTTTGTCGCAAGCTATGGTAATAAAATACAATGATCTAAAAGCTTGTTGCATTCTCTTAATATATTGAAAAATATTTATTTTCCCATTGCTTCCTTCTGAGAAATAACCAAGTTGGTGTGATTTCTTGTATTAAATAAATTGATATTTAAGCTGAGACAGAAAATTCATGCAAACTTTCAGTTTGCATCATTATAAATCAGCAAATACATCAATCAACAAATATATGACCATCTGAGAAGCACTATTTATAAAGGAATTATGAGGCAATCTCAATAAAATAATTAGAGCTCTACCTAGGAAAGAGATATTAGTTGTAAACATATTTTAAATGCCTTTCTTTAAATTACAAAATTCAGATATCAAACTTGACAGGTTGACTTTGCAATGGTCCATGATACTGTTCATAAATGCCTTTTCCATAAAATGCTCCTTAAAAATTTCTTTTAGTTTTCTCACTTTTTGATGAAAAATGGAACATTTTTTTAATGAATCATTATTCAAGGTATGATAGGAAGTTAACATCAATGACTTCTGGTCTTCTATTTATTATGTATCTAATAAAACATAAAACAACACAATATCTGAGATAAGCTAGAAATAAATATTGAGCAGTGATACACCTTGGCTTGCAGACCATCAAAAGCTATCAAGATCAAACTGAGCTCTGATCCACTTCAGAACAAGCTAAACAGGAACATCTAGTTTCAGTTGCCATTTTTCTACCCACTCACCTAGCCCTAACAAGGTAGGCAAGTGAATCTCAAAATCCTAACTGAAACTGACTGTTCATAAATGCAGAGTACTGTATTTTGGAGAAAAATCTAATTCTGTATTTTACACAGATTGTCCAATTAAACTGACTAACAAAAGGAGTATCAGCATTCTAAGCATCAATGCAAACAGCTTAGTCAAGACATTTTCCTTTAAATGTCAAAATCAGAAGCCAATTAACAAAAAAAGCAAATAAAAACAGTAAGGAAAATAAAACTGAGTTCTTAGTACAAATCAGGTGTTTTCTCTCACCTTAAATACCAGTGTGTTTTCTTGGATGAGCAGAATATGAGTGATTATGCTTGCTGACATGAAAAATTAGAATGGGTGTCAAACACCATACTTTAGAATGAAATCAGTGGGTAAGTGTTTGAAATTAGAGTAAAATCCACTAAGAAAGCAGATATGTAGGAGTCTATACTGTCTCTAAGAATATCTGACACTATCCACATAGAGAGAGAAGACCAGACAATTTCTTAGTCTGGTATAATAACAGTAATTCCTGTGTATTTTCACCCAGATTTATAAATTTATGAACTCTGCTTATGAAAAGCAATCTGTTGTCTTGTATATTGAAAGGCAGGAGGTATTAAGTAGAGGCAAGAGTTGATTGTACAGAGGTTAGATCACAGTAAAATAAAAAAACCCCATGAATATAAAGCAAAAATACAGACAGAAATCAAGGAATTGCACAAAGTAGACTTGTGTGTAGCAATTAAGCATTTCTGGTCAGTCAGTAAAGATTAGGAAAAGTGCCCCTATCAGTGGGAAAGTGGAGCAGTAATGGCACAGAAAGTCTGCAAGCATTAATATATTTAAAAGGCAATGGTCAGTACATCTAAGCATTTTTTTCCTCTACACTCCTTATCTTCTTCTGCCCATGGTACTCCCAAATTTGCTTACTGCTCAGAAAGACTACCTTCTCACCTGTAAAGTTCCTGTAACACCCCAATCATCTGAGAGGCATGCAGGAAGTGGGCAAGAAAAGGCCAAGAACAAGAAGAGAAAACAGGAGGCACAAAGAAATGGAAGCTTGTTCAGTAGATCAAAGAAAGTTTATGTCCATTTCAATTTCACCCTGTAGGCCCCACTTTGAAGATCAAACCTGCATTATAACCAGCATATGGAGGTGGAGACTTATGGGTTTTGTGTGGTTGATACCAGACCTACACTACTTACCTGCACTGGAGTTTGAACATCTACAAAGTGACTAAACATGTAATGATATCATTTGGCAGACATAAATTGTATTAATAAAGCTTAATAGATAATTGAGAATAATCTGTATCGTTATTCATATACACACATTTGCACATATGTGAACTGATACATGATATAATGTAGCTCAACTTCAGATGTAGAACTTCCTTCTGTGAAAAATCAAGCAACAAACTTATTACTCTGATGTAGCACTTCAGCAGAAGGACAAAACCTTATCACTTAATGCTGATGACTGCATTAACAGAACAGTTCATTAATTTCCCTGCAAACCATGCCAGATTCTACAAGTAAGAGATATATCTAGGAGATAACACAGATTTCACAAATTACACCACATCAATCCCTGGAACTTTCCTTCTTGCTCCACTAGTTATTAAATTTTTGATACCATAGTACTTTACTTAAAATTAAACAAATTAAATCTACTGAATTTATATAGACTTATAAATAAAGCAAAGGTAAGTCTGCAGAATGGTGTCCAGCACTACACAAATCACCATCAAACTTAGTTAACATACACGGTACAGTTTGCATCTTACAGCTTACCTCAATTTACAAAAATTAATCTCATCCTTCTGCCACTTTTCACATTAGTAAATTGCCCTCCATAATATTTATATAAGTTACATTGGACCTACAGTAAACAACATGATTTTTCATTTAATTATTAGATGACACGTTGCTCTCGGAATATGGCTGGGTGTTGTATGCCAAGTGCCAACAGCAAATAATACAGGTTCTTCCTGTTCTGGGAGACGCCAAATAGGAGCATCTTCTTCTTTGGTAACCTAGACTCCATTAAAAAAATGTATTCACACAACTATTAGTGGGACAAATATTCACTCCATAACCATTTCTTATATTTCTGACTTTGAATCCTTAAAACTCAAGCATTTAAATTCAGGAGTGGCTGAGAACATGAACTGAAAATCTGAATGATTTAGTAATTTTATTACTGCTTATTATTATTATTATTAGGCTTTTTTTTTTTTTTTTTTTTTTTTTTTTTTTTTTTTTTTTTTTTTTTTAATTGGGAAATGGAAGAACTGCTTAGGCAGATACCATTGCTTAACACTTCAGACACAGGAGCCCAGCCTCTCTCCTGCTGTTAGGAGGTTTCCTGATGCCCATTAGAGGGATTTAAGGCTTTAAGAGTAAACGTGCACTTTTCTTCCCACAGGATTCAGTCTTCCAGATTCTCTCATTTAAATAGCTTGTTTGCTATGGATGTTCCTACTTACCTAATAAGAAGTTTGAACAATACTTCAGTTGACTGTAATAAAAGGATGGTTGTTAATTCAACCTTGCTTTATCAGAGAACCTACACACAGCACTACTAATACCCGTAACAGAACTGCTACTCTTTGTTTCTTCCAAGCTACCTTTCCACCTCTAGCTTTTACACTTGAGATACATTTGAATTACTGTTGCTCTTATTTGTTACCTTGGAAAACACTTCCAGTTGACTTGTACCAAGAACACCAAGAAAGCAATATGGCCGCAATGTATAAAGTATTGAAATGCAGCAGATCTCAAATTGAAGAGGAAAAAGGAGCTTTTGTCACAGAAGGATTTAATCAGTGTAGGTGATTTTATCAAGGATATGCTTAGCTGTGAGTGCTGCTGGAAACTGATGGATGAATTAAAATCTCATGTTTTGAACTAAGTGCCCTTTTATCAATCATGCTCACAAAGTTATTCTGAAAAAACAGCAACTTTCAGGAGTCGAGGCAGTAGAAGACAAAGTGGAGGACTGGTTGCATGAGACAAGTTTCTCAGAAGATGATAGGCTTGTGTGAAATTATTTAAGGAAAATTTAGAAGAGAAATAAGATATGTACTAGGTCATGGTACTGGCTAGTGTCAGAAAGTGGGAAAAGAACACTGAGCAGACAAACAGCAGAACACAAGTCATGCAGACAGGCAAACAACAAAGGTCAGCACGGCCCAATCTGGTGGACAGTTCATGGAAACAAAGTCAGGCTGTACTAGATAGCAACTTCTGTGAAAGGGTACAACCAACCTAAGCCTAAAGAGGGAAGAAGACTTGTAAAGAAAAGTGTGCAGTATCATAACACTCTTGATCTCTGCACTGATATTGAGATTAAAAGTAATAGCAAAACTGTACTGCAAAGATTCATAAACTTGAAAATTTGCAAAAATGTTCCTTTTTGCAGTGATTTTAATATAAGAAGTTTATTTTGACAACAAAAGTACCTCTTTTTTGGGTTCTCATACTCATATACTCTCAAAGTATCTAAGATTTTAAAAGCCAAGATATTTTCACAAACATTCATCTTATAAAAAATGAATTTAATGCTGTCTGATTCTGCTATATATTTTCCTGAGGATCTGAAACACTTCAAGTAGTTTACAATTCCTCCCACCCACACCAAAACCACCAATGTACAGCACATATTTCAAATCAGGGAGATTATTTGTTTAAGCAGGGAGATTTGATTTGTCTAAGGTGACAGAACAAGTGCCAGAGAACTAGGTTCAACAGTCCTGACTCTAATGCTCTACAAAATGCTAACAATTTGAGAGTTTGAGACTCTAGCTTTTACACCAAAACATAAACTTGTTTTAAAATGCCTGATGACACCAAGGATAGGGAAAGGGAGCAAGAAAGAAGGTATATGTGGTGATTCAGATTGAAGAACCACTCAAACTGCAGCTTCAGACCTGCTATTCCACGAAGACATACTTGGAAGAAATAGGAATACCTGATAAATTGACTGAATTATGTGCACACTCTTGTGCTATAGTAAAAAAAGCACAACATTCACAAAATTCAAATGTTTTTAAAAGCCTGTATGAAAACATTTTTCAAGACTAAAGATGGATACACTGATTCCACCTGCATTTGATCTGCATTTAAGTTTGATCAGAGAAATTGTTTTGTCCTTTCAGTGTTAACTGTAGCACCAATATAGGCTTTCAGTATATGACTGACCAGTTCCTACAGAAAGTATAGACACTTCACATACATTATGAGGTGTCTTTCTAAGGGATATGACCACAGGGGAAGATCCAATATAAATACAGTTATGCTGGCATGAGTGTTTTTGCTGGTATAGCTCGACATGCCAATCTGTTATTAACCCTGCTGGAAAAAGCACCTGCGCAAGTAGAACTGGTTTTTGCAGGACAAGGCTGGCTGGTATCTCCTGCTGTACTTGGTGTGGCTCTACCCTTTATAGGGATTGTTTCCCTGTACTTACACGGGTGACAACTCATTCCACCATCTGACAGCCAATATTGGCAGCTCCTCTCATGGCATTAAAAAAAAAAAAAAAAAAAAAAAGACAGAGTGGCAAAACCTGCATAAACGTTTCTCTGGAATTTTAAAATGTTTAAAAACTATTCATTTTTAAAATTTTATTTTTATTTCGTCTCGTTACCACACTTAAAAGCCATTCCTAGCACACACTCAGGAATGACACCGTACCCCCACACAAAGAGCCCCGGGAGAGCGGATGACCGAAGCCCGCTGGGCACGAGGTGCAAAGGCGAGGGTGCCTGGGAAAACTAACCCGTGGGCCGGGGAAGGCCCGGCCTCAGCCGCTCAGCCCGACCTCCGAGCGGGGGCAGCCGGCGACAGGCCTGGCCCCGCCGGCGCGGCAGGAAACGCCCCTTCCCTCCCCTCGCCTTCGGGGCG
>VZTN01024733.1:146027-194678 GCA_013400515.1 Erpornis zantholeuca | reverse complement strand
TTGGTTTGGTTTGGTTTGAACTGCTTTAACTCTACTTATTTTCCCCATCGTAGAAAAAAAAAAATCCTTAAAAATTGAAGTGCCCCAAATTCTTCAAGTCATTGAGATTCCAGAGCTTTTAATAGCTTCCTTATTTTTCCTGTATTTCTACAAATATTCTCAGTGGGAATACCCACAGTCAGTAGAGCANTTCACTTTCTGGGCATAAAGCAGACGATATAGGATATATCATACACCATAAAAATCACCCCAAGACAATTACTAATGCAGCATGGACCCTTCGAGATTCACTGAACTAATCAAAAGTAATGTTAATAATTGGCAGCAGGGATTGCCTCCAGACAAAGAACACTGCACATAAATTAGTGTTTACTTAACTTCCGTGGCCATCAACAAACATGGATTTTCCCACCTTCTCAATATCTCTCCTGGTTTGGGTTTTTGGTTTGTTTGTGGTCAGATCACACTGGCTCAAAGTGATACTGAGAAAGCCTGTGAACAAATTTAGAGTTGGAAATAGCTTCGGAAACTCAAATACTGGTGAGTGGAAAGAGCTGAGCCTTAGCTGCTGACTGCTGATGAGTCGTTTGGGGTGTTTGGTGATACCTCACTATTCCAGAGCATAGCAGAATATGGGAATCTGAGACTTTGCCTCAGGCAGTGCTGACCAACCTGGTCTAGCAGGAGGTGTCCCTGCCCATGGCAGGGGGCTGGAACTGAAGGATCTTTAAGGTCTCTTCCAACACAAACCATTCTGTGATTCTATATATTGTGGGAAAAGGCAGGAAAAAAAAGAGCGTTTAGGTCAACTAACTAATGTATGCATGTATTGCCTACATCTTCTCTTCATCTGAACACACTCTTATATCAGTAATAATTACACTCTATTCTTAAATCCTCTTTTCACCTGAACACACTAACATCAATACTAATCATATCCTACTCCTCCTTAGACATGCTCTCTGCAAGACTATCCCAGCACATTTTATTCAGAAAAAAACGCTGGCCAAAATGTTTATTAAGAGTTGCAGTCACTGGGTGCCAAGTCTTTCTCCTTTGTGCCTTGCAAACAAATGTGAATTTCTGGAATGCATAAAAGGGAATAAAATGTGCAAAGCAAAGATCTTTACTGTGGTGCTTTCTGTTTAATGCTGTGGTATTTTGTTCTCCTGAGTGCCTGCTGTCCTTGGTAAGAGGCACTGTGGCCATAAGTTAAAGAGCTGGCTGGGGACTGCGAAAACCTGATTCCAATTCATGGCTTTTCTGGTTCTCTGTGGAGTGACCTTGAACAAATGAATTTTTGTCTTTACTCCCTGGTTTTACTGTCCATTAAAAAAAGCCACAGGGACAATAATAGTGACTTTTTTATAAAATGCTGTAAGCTGTAAAGTTGCTAAGTGATAATATTGATGCTGTCATAATAATATTTTCAGAAAATTGCTATAACTGCTGCTGTTATTATTATTTTATATATTTTATAATGATGACCTGTAACTGAACTGAAACTGAGATGCAAAACCAGAAAGATTGCCACTTGTTTTAAAACAGCCAACCAACAATTATTTCATCTTTCTTTATTCCCCACCATGCTCCTCTGTAGAGTTCAAAACATCAGAAACTTTCAGGTTTATGAACACAGAAAGAGCAGGGCTGAGAAAAGGGTAACCACTTCTGTCTCCAAAGAGAACTCCACAGAATCATGGAATGGTGTGGGCTGGAAGGGATTTTAAAGATAATTTAGTTCATATATGGCAAAATGCAACATTCACAAAAAAAAAAAATACAAATATTATATTCTCTGTCAACAAATCCTCTGCTCATCTCTTGCCATAATCACTGCTGGGGATTTATGGTCTTAAAGGCAAATTGATAAAAGTATTGCCAGGACTTGCTCTCTTCTACCAACCCAAAAGCAGAGTGAGTGAGTAAGTAGTGAACAGGAAGTGTCTTTTGCATCTAAATTCAGAAAAAGGTGTTAAAGCAAGTTATACTTATGCATTTTTAAAACAACAGCTTGAAAGTTTCCCAAGAAGGCCTTTCAGCCATAACAAGCATCCATAAATATTTCAAAGCTGCAAGAGCAGAAATCTTTAAAGCTCTGTGAGAAATGCCTGCAACTGGTGAGCAAACACCATGTTTCCCTGGAGTGCAATCCCATCAGGTGTTGGAATGACCCCCACAAAGTTTAAAGGGACTAACTGTGGCCAGGTTTAGTAAAACTAAATCCATTGAAACCTCTTCTGAATCTGCAGTAACTTTTATCATTCCAGAAAGCCTCAGTGTTTATCTACCATAAATCCAGACACCCGAATTTCCCAGATATATCCACTCTCCTATTGCTTCTAGCACACAGACAAAGAGATCCAGGAGTTTGGGATTCCTGAGTCAGTCATGGGATGATCCAAAGAAGCAAGAATCCTAGTAAAACTTCCAGGACAGTCACCCAGCTGTCCCAGGTGTCTCAGGGTTAAAGTGAGCTGGGAAGGCTCTTAATGTCTCTCAGATGCTGTTCTAGGAAAGTGTCCTGTAGCTGCTGTTTAAATTATTGCAGGTCCATATTACATTCCCAGAGCCAGTGCTCCCCAGCTGGAATATCAGCCCATGGAAAAAATTCCAGCTAGTTCCAGCAGTAACTCGTGGTCCCAAATTTGCACACACACCCCTGGGTCAGCAGTAGCATCACTGACATCTCTGCAGTCGTGCTGAGTTTAAATGGGAACAGATGAAAGAAGGTTTTATCATATATAGGTCGATGTAACCTAGTTTAAGTTTTGTATAATTCCATGAACTTCACTGGAGTTGCTCTGTGATAGCTCAGGCAGGAACATGCTGCTCTCATCTTGACATAAAACTGCTTTGGGAAAAGGGATCTCTTTAGGTGACAGGCTGCATTTGCATCTGGCAGCTGTGATTGATACAGTGCTGGCCAGTACATAATATCACTGAGCTGCAAATGTCACATCTTTTAGAGTCACTAATCACCTGAAGTAAGACCACACAGATGGGTGCATCAAAAATACAAAATACCTCTGCTGGGAATACCTGTTGGAGCCAGGAACACCTGCTCACACTTTTTTAATCTCTTTCTACTTTTAAAGCCACAGGCAATAAATTTTGCTGCTGGAAATAAAAAACACTGTGAAAGATTTTTGGCTGTAAGGAGTGATGTCTGTCATGAAAACAGAACAATGTGATGTGGTGGTCAAGGCACTGTCCATGGAGGTATTTAAAAGATGTGAAGATGTGGTGCTTACGGACATGGTTTAGTGGTGGTCCTGGGTTAACTGTGGGACTTGACAATTTTGAAGTTCTTTTCCAGCCTAAATGATTCTGTGATTCCATGATTCTATGAAAGACAGTAAAAGCAAATATTTTCACTTGATTCTGGTTGGTTTATGTAAAATTATTTTTTAATTTCTTGCTCCATTTCCTGAATTATTGAAGCAACTGGCCAAAGAAAGGAGCATCACTGTACCTCTTTTTAGGCTAAGAATATTAGACAAACTTCACCTGAAAAGCTGAGTGGATGACCATCTTGGAAGAATTAACACAAATAAGCTAAATTAATGTTTATGTGAATTTCAAAAAATGTGTGGAGAGCTCAAGTTCCATACCCACTGCCTGAAGAGCATGAAGCAAGGCACGGTCCCTGTTACCAGACCCATGACTTTATTGAATTTGTCCAGGTCGTCCTCTGGGGGCTACGACAGAAGTTTGGAAGGAAGTGATGCCTTATGCTTAAATATAACCTCAGCTAAATCCAGGAGACCTTTTCCACTCCCTTGATTGAGGCATCTAAAGGAGCAGATGCAAGATTTTGTGGGTGTGTGTGCACAGTGGGTATTGGTTTTGTTTGCTTTTTCTTACTTTTTACCCTCCAGCAAACATGAAGGATAAGCAGTGTCAGAAAAGACATCAGAAATTTTGGCTCAGCACTGGTCCAGATGTCTCCATCTTCCCCCACTATGCTACCAATTGCATCTTTAAAAGACAAGAAACAATGTCCCATCCACTTTAGGGACCCTGTAGATGAGAATAAGAAAGAAAAAATAAAAATAAAGCATTTGCTGTCACAGAGTGATTCTATCATGGGGCCAAATGTTTCTTAAAAGCCTCTGGGATCCCGAGTTTAGTTTTGCTGTAAGGCTTGAAATCCAGTAAAGCTATCACTGGAATCACATTTGTGAGGGCAATTGCCTCAGGATGACTGGATAGACATTTTGCCTCTCAAGCATATGTCCCTGAAATAGTGGTTGCCACCTGGCAGACTGTTACATTTCAGCAAGGGATGGAAAATTTATGGTTTTTTTTCTTAGCCTGAAGAGGAGAGTTTATGATTCACCCCTAACATGACTTTACTGCTAATGTGCAGATCTTGTATCATCTGTGCAGGTCCTGTTTCAAAATCCACTGGAATGGGATAACAATAAGGCCTGAAGAGACTTTTGCATCATAATCTTGCTGGTGGAAGAGAGAGATATACAACAAATCCCCTGAAGAGAAATCTGCATTAATTGTCAAATCGGCTTTCATCACACTTAGCTCCTGTGAGATGATGAGCTGCTACCAGATGGTGCAGTTGAGGATGATCTTGGTGTCATACAGGTTCTTTCAATCAAAGGCATAGGAATCAGCTTTTTGAAAATTAAACTGGCAAGTTTTGTTAGCTCCTGGATGCTCAGTATAATGTGAGTAGAATTCAGTCTCACTTTTGTCCTCTCTGGCCATTCAGGGATGAGGATTCTCTCCATAGCCAGGGCACATATAGAGTGTGGATTTAAACACAGGCTGACCACAAGGAGGTCCTGTTGCTGGAAACTACCACAACATTCGCTATAAAAGTGTCTCTAGAGTAAGGAATGGAACTGATTTTAACAAATTTCAGGTTAGTGCAACATTTCTTCACTGTTTCCAGGGTTATCTTCCTCCAGGTCTCTTCAGGAGATCAGGAACACACCAAGTTTTCACAGATATTACATATTTCAAACTGAATGTTTCTATTAATTTTAAACTTTGCCACTATAGTGGATATTTTCTCCATTTTTGTTAAGGTTGGTTTGGTTTGGTTTGGTTTAGAGCTTTTTTAGGCTGTGAAAGAAGCCTCAATGTTACTAGAAGATCCTTGAGTTTTCATAATTTAAATATTTGCAGGATATATATATGTGTACATATATATCTATACATATTTATTAACATACACATATATATACCCACACAGATACATATACATGTATACCTCTGTGTATATATATCACATGGAAACAGCAAAAAAATGAAAAAGAATCACATGAACACATCACCATACATGACAGAAGTTTTTTATGGATTTAATTCCTTTGAATCCTAAAGAATCAATTTCATGAGGTGATTTCATGTACTAATTTGATTTTTTTTTACTATGCTTCTGCCATTTGTTCTCATATGAATGCCAAAGACTCCTATAAAATTTCTTGTTATCTTTTTTTTTTTTTTTAGAAGCTCTAGCCCAATCTTATCAAACCAGCATTTGATTTGACTACATCTGAAACACAAGGACTGTGAAAAAATCTCACCCACACTGAGGCCTCCTCAGCTTTATAGTCAAGGTTCCGTGGAACTGGAAGGAAATAGAGTTTGTTAAGTAGATATTCCTCTATAATATTTCAGACTCTGGAAATTCATATTATTTTAGTACCAATTTAGATATCCACATTTTATCAGAGGAACCTTTCTGCTACTTCCACCCTATATAAAAAATGTACACGAGCAGGTGATTCAGCTGACAGGTATTAAACATCTGTTGGGGATGAGATGACTTTGTCTCTGAAGGTTCCTCTTCCCACAAATTGTAGAAGGAACATAAATTATGCCAATGGTTTATATTTGATCTGATTATTTCCAGTTTGTTCTGGTAGTCATGGTTATCATCAGACCAGTGCATTTCTAGAAAAAACAATAGGAAGAGTGGCTAGTTAACAGATGGAGGTTTTCACCATAATGTTGTTTTGCATTTTTACTGTAAAACATGCTTTCCTCTGCTTGAGGAAGCAGCAACCTTATGATCCCCTCCCTCAAAATTGTTTCCTTTCAAAAGATCACTATCAAAACCACTAATGATGGTAACACTGCTGGCAGCAAAGGTGCAAGTGATCAGTCACACACCTTCAAATGATGAAATCACTCTAACCACATTTTGCTTGTACCCTGCTTTCCAAAGGCCAGGTTATTTCCCTCCATTTATTCAAGGACATTTTATGGAGTCAATCAATTTTAGTTAAGCATCAGATTTTCCACTTCTGTTTTCACCTCCAAGATTAACTGGCATAATTAAAGTGTGGTTGCTAAGCAAAATGCTGATTACCTTTTTGATAGGTAGAAAGCTCCATCTGGATGTTCCATAGCTTTTATTCATTTTACATGACTGATTTATTTACCTTTAAATAGTACAGAAACATTTTATGGTTATGCAGTGTAAAACAATAGCAAATTCATGCAAATACCCAGAGTTTTTTAGCCCCTAGGCCTAGAAGGAAGGGAAAGGGGAATAAACCAGGATGAAACCAACAAGTACAGATCAGTGAAATACCATGATAAGACCTTCCAAATTGGCTTAGGGAATAAAGTAAAATCAAATTCAATGGTGGATTTTTAGAAAGTATTAAAAATTGATCTTCATCTAAAAATATTGTCATAAAATTGAGTTTGCAAATAGTAAGACACAAGATCCACAGGGTAATGAAAGAAAACAAAGTTAAAAAAAGTATTCTTGCATAAGAAAGTCTATTTAATGTTTGGAATTTTACTGCTGAATTAAGTAATTTGCTATTGAATTAAATTTGGTTGATATAAATCATCATATACATGGAGTTTAGGGTTGGTTATTTTAGTGGATATCTACCATTACACAGATAGTGAGAAATTCTTCTCATTTACATCAAAAACACTATAAAAAAATAAATGTTTTCATAGCACTGAAGGAAAGAATTGACATTGTATTCCAAATACCAGGAGAACTAAAAATACACTGAAAATTACGTTTGAATTTTCACTCTGATTTTTTGGAAGAAGTTAGGAAAAGAAATTGCCAAGATGGTGGGAGTTCCTTTTTTCTGGATTCCTTTTTCTATATTAAGGTACATTGTTTTAAAGCACTTGTGAAACATTTCCCACCAGGAAATTTCTCCTTGCTTTAGTAAAACCTTGATCTGAGCTATGACCAAGGAAGTACATCTCAGTAGAAGTAGCAAGTGGCAGCAGCTTTTCCCTTCTCTTTGATGATACATCCCCAATCCCATCAACAATTGGAATAACAATATATTTACTCACATTGCTCTGGTGCTTTTGGGGTCACACTGCTCCAGCAGCTGGAGGAGCAGAACATCCCTGGGCCAGAAAGCCTTGCAACCTGGAATTCTGCTACTCTTGCCTATAATGTCAATGCCAGCCTGTTAGAGATGAAAATTCAAGTTTGTGTTCCAATCCCTTGGCACACAACCCCCAATAAGCATTCAGCAAGAGCATCCTTCTTCTCCTGAGCTATTGAATACTTCTTCTCCTGAGACCTGCCACAAACTCCTGATGGACAATCTCTCTGAAATTTGGCATGTTATGTCTATTATAAGAGTTTATACACTAATAACTCATCCTTTCTCTTTTTAAATAATTTCATAACCAGACCAATGTGAAATCCTGCTCATAAGATGGGGCAGCCCCACGGGTCAGTCGAGGCTGGGGAACACCAGGCCAGGTGCCACAGCTCTGAAGAAAACCCCTCGGGGTCAGGGTGGGCAGCAGGCTGTACCTGAGCCCTCATGTGAACAAAGGCAGGCTCTTCTCCAGCTGGGAAGAGATACAATGAGTGCAAGTTGCAAAAAGGAACATTCTGGTCAGAATGAAATTTAAATGGAAATTTATTCTCTGTGTTGCTGCAAAAACCTGCATGTAGAGGGGTGAGTCCATCTCTGTACTCAGGGGTTTTAAGAACTTTGATGGACAAGGTCCTCCTAAACCTGCCCTAAGTTTTATGTCAGTCCTGATGGAAAAGGAAGTTGGAGTAAAGACCTGAAGGTTTTCCTCCTGACATTGCCCACACCCCAGCTCCCACCTCACCCAGTCACCTCTGGTTCTCTCACAGATAATTTCTGCAGACTTGGTCTCCTTCACATTCTCTGGGCTTCTCCCTGCCAGACCAGGCTTCCAAAATTTTCCAAGTTCAGACTTTGCTGTTTCTTTATGCAACAGTCTCACTGAATTCCTTGGGTTTGCTCCTGATCCATAATAGTTTATGGATGACAATTTATAATCCCACTGAAAAGATTACAATCCAAAGGAAAGGCAATTCAGTTTTCAGGAGGAAAGGACATTCCCCTGAGCACTGGAGAAAACTTTGAAGAAGGACTTCTTCCTCCACAGCTGTGCTCACCTCTTTGCCTTAAAGCTCAGACTTCAAATACCTGGCTCCTTATTGAGTATTAATAAAAAACAACTCAGCACACAAATAAATGGGTAAAACCCCTATTTCTTCAGCCATATTTTTCTTGTTCATATTATCATTTTTTCTAATATAAAATTGCTTTGTTTTCTTGGCCAGTGTTTCCATGCTACCTCATTACTTATGTGGAAAACTAATTAACAGGCAAAATGTATTGCACTGCAGGCTTCCTGTGTTGTGTAAATTAAGGTGGTGATGAGCTTCTCACTCCCATCATTGTTCTTACAGCTCTGTTACTCAGCCTGCTGCCACTCTCCAAACAAAACAGGAAACTTCTTCCTTTATGTTTCACAGGCCACATTCAAAAGGGCAGTTGTTTATTACACATGTAATTAGAACTCAATTTTCCCAACTAAAATCTGGTGGTTTTTTAACTGGATACACATTCCAGGAAAGGTATCCATCCTTAGGAATATAAAAATGTGATGATGCAAAGTTGGATCTTTACAAAGATATTTCTCGAAGCCAATTACAGAGATTGGATATGAAATTGTCCTTGAATATAAATGGAAATTGGTGCTTGATTGTCCTCTAGTTCTTTAATTCCTCCCTTAGTGAAACGAACAAACTTGCAGAGACATCTTGTCTCCTGCTTCAGGAGCAACATGAAGCTGGATCCCGAGCTGACATAAATCAGCTCAGCTCTGACAGGTCTCTGTTGATTTATACCAGCTGAAAAATTGTGTCTCTGCACAGATATCTATCGCTGAGCTGTTGAATGATTAATATTCACATCCTTATTTAGCTTTCTACCTTTGTCTTGGGTTTGTTTTTCTTCACATCCACCAGATGATTCCTGAAAAGGTATTTTGTACTAATTTATTTCCACCACATGCAGTTCTAAGATTGACTAAAACTGCAGTGAATGTTTCCTGAGACTGTTAGAACTGAAAAGGTTTAGAGAGCAAAACAAAAACATTTTCTTTTCTAAGCTGGTTTGTTTCCAATTTGTGCACACTATACTTATTCATTTGGGAGCAGGGGAAAATGTTTCCTGCTAACAGAGAAGGAAAACATTTACTGCTAATAGAACCTTAACGTGTCCATATCACGTTATTTCTCTGATTTATATTAAGGGAACCCTATTTGCACTCATTACAGAGAAAATTGACCATTTTACATGGAAAGAGATGGTTTAATTATTAGCATATTGGCACAGAACTGCAAAAAAGGGGATAGGACAGGACTGCAAAAAAAAGGGGACAGGAGGGTGTAATATCATGTTTTAAATACTGCCCTTCATCCTAGACCTAATTTAATCTTTTTGTAGAGCATCTTTGAACCATGAGATGCAGGTGTTTTGCCCTTGCTGTGAATCTGACTCCAAAATATTTTTCTTTAATCACATGTCTAGGTCTCTATACAGGAACCCCTCAGTACTGCAGTGAGGTTCCCAAAGAGCAAACTCTATCACATTCTTATTAAAAGAGTCCAAAAAGTGTTTCCATTAAAAATTATTAACTCTTCCTCAATACAAAAAAAACCCCAAACCAAACCAGAAAATTAAAATAGAGACAGTGGGAGTCAGAGCTGTTGTTCCTAAAAGGAAAAGAGGTGGGGGAAGCAGTGATGAAATAGGTCCACCCTGGCACATGGGGGAGCTGATACTTTACAATTAAGATCTAAACCAGCTACAGTTCAATTAAGTTCCCTTCAATAAAACATATGTCATTGTGGAATTTGCATAGGCAACATCCTTCAGAGAAATATGCTTACTTAAATAGAAATTAGATCGATATAAGTATTTTATATATTTCTTCCAAGATCACGTGCAAGGTATTGATGACTTTCTTGCTTAATTTTCTTTAGTCTCTCCCCAGTGAGTGATTTATAAAGAAAAGTCTCAGAGAAGCAATAATAATTCCATAGGGCATAAATACCACGTCTGTACACCAACCTGACTGATAGCATGGTGGCAGAAATTTAATGTTTATTTATGTACATGGGAGATTCAATTTAATATTGGCTCAACTTTTTTATCACTATTCATATTTGCTTGCATACTGAAATGTGGGTAATTTCAGAACATGCATAAATTCTTCCAAATGAGCTAAAGGAGAAATGTGATAGCTTTCATTGGCTACACATTTCCTGGAATTATTAAACTATTTTTAAATCCTACCATTCCAATTTTTTTTTTTTATTTAATTGTTTTGAATGCAAATAAACAAAAAGCTCGCATAAGGTGAAATTCATCCCTGTGCCTCTGCAGCTATTTTAACTATTTAAGCCCTATTTCAGAATTTATGTTCAGGCATTATTCCAGTCCCTTCCTCTGGGATTTTCAGGACAGGTTGAAGCTGATAGTACCCACTATGATATTGTATTTTTTTTTTCTGCACAACAGGCGAGGAGCAGAACCAGGTAGAGAAATCAGCTCATAGAGAAGAGACATTGGTCTGGCTTTCCATCCCTGGAAGTGTCCAAGGCCAGGTTGGAATGGGGCTTAGAGAAACCTGGTCCTGTGGGAGGTGTCCCTGTCCCTCAGGGGAAGATGGAGCTGGATGATCCCTAAGGTCCCTTCCAACCTAAACCATTCTGTGCCTTTGTAATTTAATATTCTGGCTCCTAAAATGCAGGTAAACAGCTGGTGTGATGTTATATGTAATTTGCTCTTTGGTTTGCTGGAGGATATCTACAGAGCACTTCTGAAGCACTAAAAGAAGGATGTTTAATGGAAACCTCTCCCAACTTCCCCAGCTGCCCCCGCAGAGTGCAGAGAGGGGAATGTGCTGCTGTGGCTGTGCAGATAAATCACGAGGAGGTAACTGAGCACTGGGGCACAGCCTCAGCCCCGGGACAGAAGGATCTCAGGGGATTGGCACTGTGTGGTGTAGCAGAATTTCTTAGGGAGCCTGGGCATGATTGTCTAATGGAAGAGCTCTGAGTTACCCACATAGGCCTCAGATTTTTGGGCCTGTGTTGAAGTAACAAGGCCTGTGGCGCAGCAAAAAATTGTTGTTAAGGTGTGTTTTAATTTTAGATAGGATAGTTGCACTGGGATCACGGTAGCTGTCTTAATTGGGGATTGTTTTGAATTCTTTTTCACTCTGTGTACCAATTAAAAAGCACCTGAATTTGTAAACTATCTGACCTCTATATAACCCAACATTTTGAGATAATAAACGGGGAACCCATGATAAACCATATTGGTTCACCTCGTCTGATGCTCTGTTCTCAGCCCCCGCATTAGAGTCCCTGGATTCGGTGTGGGGATGCTGGAAGCTGGAACAGTCCAAGGACCACCCAGCAATGGGGGAATGTGGAGTAAAAGGAGGTCAGCTGCACTGCAGGCCCAGGCTGTGCAAGGAGAGGCTAAATTTGGCTGAATTTTTGCAATCCTACCAGAGAAGAAAGGCATTTAGAGATACTGTTCCTGACAGAATAGGTAGGGGAAGGCGAAGAGAAAATCAAAAAAAGGAGGGGGTTGGGGAAAAACCCCCAGATTATTTGAATATCTCCCAGTGACTCTGAAAAACAAGAAATTGTTTTGAAAATTGTCAGCATTATCACACATTCCAGTGGTTGACTGAATATTTACCTCTGTGGTTCTGCCCTGTTCTCCTTTTTCTGCAGCTATTAAAGATAAACCTGAAAAGTGTTCTTCTAGCCTTCCTTGCTTTTTAAGCTTACCTAGGACATTGAAATTCTGTAGTTCAAACAAAAAAATCTGATTTTAACTTTCTTTTTTTTTTTTTTCAAATTAGGAGCTTCTCATTTATTTCAAATGACATTTTTGCTGCCTTTAGTATTCTCCTGAATTTTCTAAATGTTTTTTCTGCTGGAAGCTTGCTGGAGTCTGCAAGTTATTAATAAGGACTACATTAAACCAATCCATCAGCCCTGGCACTCAATCAGAGTAAGTGAAACAGATGTTCTACTGTAATGTCTCCCTAGAAAGGGCTACAAAGAAATGTGTTTTCTTTGATTTTTAGCACTTCTTGACTGACCACCGTGTGTTTGGAATTAAAACATTTCAATTTAACTGTTAGTAACAGAGGAAATTGTCCTTTTACAATGCTGACTTACTCAAACAGGACTTTTGATGTCTCCCTTTAGTTCTTACCTATAATATAAGAAGGAAGATTAAAAAAAAAAAAGGGTTGAAGTTCCTTATTCAGAAATCAGACTATTTCAAATTTGAAAGTGTGTATAAATCCTAATCAAATATTTACGAAGACATTTTCAAAAACCACTGATTACATGCCTAAATATTGGTATTGTAAAATATCTCCATTTTTGGTTTTGGACAAGCTTAACTTTGTTTGGTATCATCTTATTCCATGGGACCAGCTTTGGAAAACAGAGTTGTCCAGTGGTGCAATCTTGAAAGAAGTTTTTACCAGTGGAAAGACTCAGGGTAAAGACATAGAAATACCATCTTTTAACAATGCCTAGTGCTGCCCATGTCAGTGGTAACTTTTAAAAAACCATGAGATAAACCTTTACAGACCCAACAACTGCTATATCAACAAAATATGCCTTAAAGATGAGTACTGGGAAATCAACTATGATGATTTTTGAGGTGATTGTGGGGCTTCCCTTCCTTTCAGTCAACACAGAGTTGCATTTACATAAAGAGACAGTGTAATTTCCTGGGGTGTACTCAGTCGTGAGTTTGATTTACACAGAATCAAGGAGGAGCTGAGGCTGGAAGGAACCACTGGAGATCATCCAGTGAACTGAAATTCAGCCCTGACCCAGGGAGGGTCTTTGGGAGCAGGCTGATGAGGACTTTTTCCTGTTCTTCCTTTGGAACTAAACATGTGGAAAGCCACATCAGGTGGGCTGTCAGTGTGAACCCCACTAAACACATGAGGATTTTATAAAGCTGAGGGGAGTGCCTTCCAGGACAGTGTTTCTCATAAGTGTTTGGAAATGTCAGTGAGCACAACTTATCTGCCAAGCTTACAGATTGGCAGTATTAGATCCAGGTAATGAATTAACCCCAAGCTTTCATCAGCTTTTTTGTCTTCTCTGTCACTTCTGCAAAGCACTGAAACATTGATATTGGCTTAAAAACTCAGTGACCATTATTTGGTCACTTATTTTTGAGCCCATTCTCAGGCAAGAGAGATCATTGAAAAACTGCCGAAATACAGTTTCCAAGGAGGGAAAAAAAGCACTTTCGCTGAGGTAAAAAAGTTTAATGGGAAAGGATTGTACTAGAAAAAATGAAAATTCAGAGCTAGGGTTTCAGCTCTAAACTTGGGGGTTCTTTGTACGTTTCAGAGCACTTTAGATAATTGCTAAATATGACTCTCCCTATGTTACAAATGTGGAAAGACCAAGTCAAACCCCAGGTGATTACAGCTGGGCTCTCAGGTACAAGTTTCAGCTGCTGAGCAAAAAAGAGCTGGATTTGCAGAAAGGCAGAGGAACCTAAAGAAGGCTTATTGCAGGGAGCACAACTCCAACTCCAGCCCAGGCAAAACTAACCACAGAATCATTTAGGCTGGAACAGACCTCCAGGATCATCAAGCCCAGCCTTTGACTGGTCACCACTGTAGCAAAATTTTTGCAGGGGTGTGGGCCTGATTGTCTGATAGATGAGCTTTGAATTATATTAGCTAGGCCTCACATTTTGGGCCTGTGTCGAAGTTATAAGCCTGTGGCGCATCAAAAAATACCTATTAAAGTGTGTTTGATTTTAGATAGCATAGTTATATTGTAATCATAGTAGCTGTTTTAAGACTGAATTGTTTTGAATTCTTTTTCACCTTGTATACCAATTAAAAAACACCTGGATTTGGAAACGATCTGAACTCTATATAACCCGACATTTTGAGATAATAAAACGGAGAACGCACAAATAGCCAAATTAGTTGAATCATCTGTTACTCTGTTCTCAGCCCCCACATATTAGAATCCCTGACATTCTTTTTCTTTCTTTTTCATCTTTACACCACCTCATCGACCAGACCAGTGCACTAAAGGTCAAGCAGATCTCAGCCTAAATGTTGCTGCAATGGAGATAACAGCCTGTGCTGGGCCTGTCCTGAGGGATGAGCGAGGGCTGTGGCAGATGTGTTTTGGATGACGGAGAAAGGGTAAGCAGTGGTTTCAGAAAGGGCCACAGCTGCCACCACATCCCTTGTTGGCAGTGTCACAACCCTGTCCCTTTTTCTTAGGGGCGAAACACCAGAAATCCTTATTCTTGTCTTGCTCCCACCTGCCTGCTGCAGCACTCAGCTGTCTCCTCTGCCTGCCCCAGGAGCTAATAACTCCCTCAGCAAGTCAATGAAAAAGGCACAAATCACCTGCCAGTCAGTCATGTCTGTCCCCGAGTGTCCACTCTGCCACCCACAGATAAATCTACTGTGACCACACTTGTCACTGTCCTGGAGGTCAAAGCTGCTGCAAACCAAAGGCACCTGGTTCATGCCTCCTGAAAATAAGGTGCATTCCTTCTGTCTATTTAAAAACTGAAAGACATAACCAATTACAAACACTTCAAAGACTTCACTGTCCTACCTTGGAACAAGCTCCAGAGTTTATCTGTGTTGATAACAGACTTCTCTCTCTCTCTCCTGGCTGATTTGCTTGTTTGACCCACTTTCTTCAACACTTTTCCTAAAGGTAACACAAAACCTTTCTCAGTTGCTCATGCAACTTTTGATCATATTTAATAACCAGAACCTCTTTTGGAAGGCTGTGTATGACTATTCACATTGGGAGGAATCGTCCAAGGGATTATTTGCATATTGGGTCAGGAAGCAGATCTCAGCAGCTCCATCTCTCCCAGTCAGATCCACAGAACTCGAACACAAAGATGGGATTGGCTTGTTATGTGTGTGATCTTATTTTTTTCCATCCTCCACAATTTTCAGCTCTGTAAACACAAGGGATTATGGACATCTGATAAACTGCAAAATATCTGAAATATGCTGAAGGGGCTGGCAGACATGAGGGAGGCTTCTGGAAGCTCTACCTGCTCTCGTCCTCCTGTTTGCACTTTTACTCATGGCTCCAATACTTCTATCTCAAAACCCCTGTAAATCACACAGTTGTCCTTTTTAGCTGACAGGGCACACTCTTGACTCATATTCTTCTTGCCACCAACCCAAACCCACAGATCTCTTTCTGTGGAGCTCCTCTCCAGCTTCAATGTAAAACCAGGATTTCCCCAGCCCAGGTGCAGAATCCAGCACTCTGGAGGTACTTGTTTTCCTTCCAAACAGTTAAAGGAGTCTATAACTCACCAGTTCAAACTTAAATATTATAGAATCACAGGAGCAAAGAATAGTTTGGGCTGGAAAAGACCTTTAAAGGTCCCCTAGTTCAACCCCCTGCAGTGTGTAAGGACATCTTTAACTAGATCAGTTTGCTCAGAGTTTGTCCTGACTTCAGATGTTTCCAGAGATGGGGATCTAGCACCTTTCTGGGCCACCTGTGCCAGGGTTTCACCACACCTATTGTAGCAAACTACTCATATCTAGACTGAATGGACACTCCTTTAGTTTAAAACCATTATCCCTTGTCCTATTTATCTTTTAGACATGTAAACTGAAGTAGTTTTTTGTCCCAAACTGCATTCAAGGCCCAGTGATGCAAATGTTCATTAATATGTAGTAAATATTGGTAATATCCTGTTAACATTTTTTAATGTATAGTTATTATTATTTTTGTCCTGTCAGCTAAATGCCACATTGTCAAGATTTGGTTATGAAGTGGGGATTGATATGATAATGATGGCAAAGGCAAGAAGAAAAGAAGCAAACAGCTTTTTTTTTAGCAATTATTTACTTTTATTTGAGTTTGTGAGGAATTGTTTGGAGTCTGGATTCAGCACCAGAGAGGTACAGGTATTTTCTCCACAGGAGGGAATTTTCTTAGTTCTTGGTCAATGCAGACCAAGTCAATGCATTTAATGGAGTTTAGGAGGATTTCAGCTGACCTCAAAGCACAAGGAGTTTTAGCACCTGAGGTAAGATGCTAGATTCCAGGGTGAGCTGCTTGAATTGAGTGACAGACCTGTAGCAAAAATCCTTTTTGGAATAATTCCTTGTATTTCTGTACTCAGGAGTTACTAGAAATCCTCTCCTGAGGAGGGTTAGGAGGTCAAGGACCTGTGAAGGGATAAGGGAGACAGGGCTAAAATAGATGACCTACTAAACAGTTCTGATATTCTCATCTGAGAGCATCAGGACATATTTCTGTGTTTTCAGTAAGTCACTGGCAAGTTCTGTAGCTAATTAGATAAATCAGTTTAAACAATGGATGACTCCTTAAAATAGGAACCAGAAGCCAGCAGAGAAATGCAGGATAGAAAACCTCCAATGCAGAAGACAAACATCTCCTGAAAATGCTTCATCTTGGCTTAAAGTTCTAAAATTCCTTATCTATACCTTCCCATATTGTACTCAGGGAATATTCAGCTAAGGTAGATTTACAAGCCTATAATTTTGATTTTTTAGGTAAGGTTACATGGATTTTGACCACCTGGTCAGGTGACCAGGGATAAGCCAGGATTTCAGTGTTTCAAACTCAAGTGAAACATTCCAATTAATCATTATGGGACTCAAAGTAGTCACCTATGTTTCATTTAAAATACTTTATCAAGTAATTGTCAATCACTCTTCAATGAACTTGAGATGTCTTATTTGTTGAAACTTTATCTCACTCCAGCTTCTTTTCATTATCTCCTCCTCATCACTATGAAAGGTACGAAATGAAAGGTACAAATTGAAAAGTATGAAACCAAAAACATTTCATTTAAACGTGAAACCCGACGTCATTAAAACCTGAATGAAGATAAAAGTGGGGGAAAGAAATAAGAATCAAAAATGCCATGAAAAAAAATACAAGAAACTTGCACCAATGTATTCCACATTACCTTTATCAACTCAGAAAATGTAAGTGAAAAAGAAATCAATAAAGGTTGAGGAAAGCCCATGTTTAGGACAGAGTCTAACAGTGCACTACTGTCATTCATGAGAGCAAAAGTTAAATTTAACTAATCTAATTTAATTTTTAACTAGAGGAATCATTACCTGAACAACAGTGCTATTTCTTGGAGGGAACTTAATGATTTTTGCCTGAAACAGTGACAGGATGTTTTTCTTTCAAAAAGTAAAGTACAGTAAAGAATGCTGGAAGTCAGAGCTTTTTACTGGGATTTGGTTGCAGGTGAGAAATGGAATGTAGCTATGGTATTTTACAAGGAATCAGCTCTTCCTCTATCCTATTGATTTTCAGGTTTAACACCAGAGGATAATTCATAGCAAGAAGGCACTAACTTCATTTGCATTGTGAGTTAATAACAGATGAAGTTCTTGCCAGCCAGCTCCTTGCAATGCACTGAATGAAGCATAGAATTGATTTAGTGCACCCAGTAAAATTAAGTGGACATTTTGCAATGCCTGAATTAATTGCAGGATGTATTTTTGTTTATTACTTCCGAGGGAAACTTCAGTGGTTCTCATTAAACGCATGGATGAATGGATGGATGGGTGAATGATTGATGATACAGGATCAAATATAGCCAATTATTTTTCCATTTCTTCCAGGCATATTGCTCTATTAAGAACCAGAATATAGCAATAACAATCAAACTTAGTAGAGCCATCCTTATTTGCTCTTTAAGGCTGAAATTCAGCCCTGTGAATATGCACAGCAAACATCCTTTTGCATTTCTCCTTCCTCCTCTCAAACACTTGTATTCATTAACGAGAAGCTCACATTTACAATAAGGACAAATTTTCAAAAGTGTTTGCTTTTAGAACTGCAAAATGAGTAATCACATTTTCCAAGGAGCTCATGTTGGGCATTCACAGCAAGCCCCACCCTCCTCTGAAGGGAAGGCCTAAGAGGAGCTTCCTGGAACCAACAACACGAGGAACTACAGGAATAATTTCATTACCCTGTTTCAAATCCTTCCTTAAAATTTGTTCTGTGAAAAGGCATAGATAAAATCAGTGGATCAATGTATCTGTTCACTAACCAGGGAAGGGCTCACTCTGTGGGGTTTTTTTGTCCTAATGGGGTTAGGCAGTGACAAGGGGATGCAATTCCCTCAGTGCCTTCCAGCATTGAGCCAGGGCTATTCCCTCATGTTCACCCCTGGGCACAGCACTGTTTGGAAAGGTGTTTTACCATCCAAACAAACAGAAGAATACTTCAAAGTGGAGACATTTGCTGTCTTGGGTGTGTACCCTCATCCTGGTTAATATCTGAAGCCTCACAGCCTCTCCTTTCCCACTCTGTCTATACCCAACCCTTACTGAAGATCTAAAATATTATTTTCAAACACCAAAGCCCAATTTGGCCCTGTCTTTGTATGATGGTGGAATCATGATCCATTAATTAATTCTCTCCAGCCCCATCAACAGCACCCAGAAATCTGTGGCTGATCACACTTTGCTTTCTGATCTCCATCTACCCAGACTAGAATTCAGTCCAAAATTTGGTAACTTGCAGCTGCTCCAGCTGTCATTTGAAACTTTGGCTTGCTTTTGTGTGGATTTTTTTTTTTAAATTTAACCTTACACCTATTTCTAAACTTTCTAAAGTTTTCTTTGGCTTTGTGTTCACCTCCTCAGAAAAGGTAGGCCTCCCTCCAAGTTCAGACATTCTTCTCTTGAAAAGAATTTTCCTTCCTCGCAGCAGGTTCCCTCTTCCACCTCATAATCACATAATATCATGCCTCTCTAAGGATACAGCAGTGTTTACATTCCCAGAAAGTGTCTTCATTCTGCCTGCATTTCTCACATTTATGGACTTTAAAAAAAAACCCTCTGAAGGTATTTCTCTCTCAGAGCTGATAATCTTGTTTTATATAATTTTAACCTTTTTTTTAATATATATATATTCTTCATGTCAAATCCAGTTGGTCATGTGATTTGCAGACAGTCACATTAAATACAGGTATGTAAGAGCTTGTAAATATGGTTGCTTTGACCCCACCACCCCTAAATTATCTATAGGCTGCTTTGACCACATTTTAAATAGTGATTTCCAGGGCACAGCATACATATGCAGCATCAGCTCCAGGCACAGCCTTGTTTTCATATCTCATTGGAAATAAGAAATAAATCTGCTTCATCATACTGATAAAAATGAGGTAACAGAAGGTTCAGTAACATGAGAAACATTTTCTCAGAAGTTACACCTAGTAAGATGCAACCTCTACACACCGAGCTGTTTAATCAATTCTGCATTAACTTTGCTAGTCAAAACATTTATTTTGAATGTCATTTATGTTTGAATTGATTCATTTTATTTGATCTCTTTCTGAACTTATCCAGAGTCTTTAAAGATATGGCTTGTTTGTAAATATTTATTCAATCACTGGGATGATTAACTTGTACAGTTTTTCATCTGTTGCATTAAGAGGTTTAAAATGTCTTCTTTTGCTGTTCATTGATGACTTCTAAGTCTATTGTGACTTATTTTTCCTGTTTAACAGTGAATGGAAATGTTTTGGTTGGGAGTCTAGACATGCTCACAGAAATCCTTCTGGAGAACGGAGATCTTGAAGAAATATCTGATCAAATGGAGCTTTTGCTGAAAAATCTGTGAAACCTTTAGGAGGGGTGAACACAACTCATGGCTTCCTGAGGAGTTCAGTGGTTACCATGCTCAGACTAATCATGAAACAGTCCCAGCATCAGACTTGTACCCACTGCCCAGCAGTGTGTGCTCCCCAGCTCAAACACCAGTGCTTGGATGGAAACACAGGGATAACAATGCACTGCAGCTCCTTCCCTGCCACAGGGCAGCTGAGGAGGAGGAGCACAACCCTGTGATCCTGTCTGCTAAATCCATCATTTCTGATGCTGAGAGATGAAAAAAGCCAAGTCTTAACTGCATCTTTCTGGGACAGCTGAGTTTGGGGTCTGGTGCCAGGAATTAATTGGAACCAAACCAGATGATCATCCAGCTTGTCTTGACATAAGTGCAGCCACACAAAAGTGTATTTGCATTCCAGCTACTCCCACCTACAACGTGAGGAGGTGATGAGGCTGAAATCTGTCAGCACAAAACTAGAATGTGTTTGACACCTGGGCCATAACAAACACCCTTTAAGCTGTCGTGCTTCTTTGTATTACCATGTATCCAGACAAAATACACCTAACTTCCTCTCCAAATATAAAAAAAAGTGTTATTTTAATTAAAAGGTGATAAAGTTTCTTTGAGATTAAAAAGACAGCCAGTCTTATGAGAAATATGAAAACTCTGAGGGGAAAAATTGTGGCCTGTATGTAAGAGAGTTGCAGTTGTGATGCTGTGGTTAGAGTGAGAGCAGCTTTGAGACAAAGTTCTTGAGACTCACCCACATCCTCCATCTCAGGCACTGTCTTTAGAACTAAGTCTGCTCTGATGCATTTCCAGCTTCAATGTCACAATTCTGTGAGTCCCAGACGAGGGTTCTGTTTCCAGCTAACATATTTTCTTGACAGCAGATCTGATCTTTACTTTAGAGCTGCCAATCTTTACAACTGGGAGACCTCTTGCTCCACTGAGGAGCTCCTGATCTTTGTGCTGTCAGTGAAGGCAGGTAGTTGTAAAGAATCTGGTTTGGGCTGACTCATGCTCTGGTTCTGCCTGGATTCCTCTGTTGTCCATATGGTAACTCTAACGTGGCTCTCCAAAATTAGGTAAATATGAAAAATTTAGGCATTTTTCCAAAAGTGAACAAACTAGAACAACTACAGCAACATCACCCAACACTTCTGCACTTGTTTTGTAAAGGCAGGAAAAAACCCCACCCAACAACTTTCCTCTATAGAGGAAATATAGAAACCAAATAGAAAGGAGCTTTTTTTCCAACTCTGTTCTAACTCTGACAAAAACATCAGTGAATCAAAAGGTTGAAGTAGATATTGACTTGGTCTACTGAGGTTTGCTTGCAAAAAACCTCCTCCAGCATCAATGCTTGTGCTCTCTGGAAGTGCAGTGTCAATTCTGACCTTCAATCGTGGATCAAACAGTCTCGATTTTTACCAGGAAATAAACAAATGGATTCATTAGAAATGTTCTGTTTGACGTGAGAATATATTAGGCTAACATGGGGTTTGGTAGCTGCAGCAATTCTCCATTTTTATTTGGGAAATAACAGAAGAGAAGGTAAAGCTGCATTATTACATGGCAGTAATTATTACTGGCTGTCATCCAGATGTGACAGACTGCAGCCTGTGCCAGCTTTTCTTCCTTTCTCAAGCCAGATTTTGCCAGTGTCTGCAGCCTACTTAATATATTAGTGATGGAGCAAATATTTCTGCTGAAGTAATCACCCAACCACAGGAGCATCTGCATGAAAAATTCATGTGCCTACACAAGTGCATGACAATCTCTAATAGGAATCCATATCCCCTAATGCTGGAATCAGGTGCATTTCTAACAAGCTGCAGGTGGAGACATGAAGGAATTAATTGCAAGGGCCTTGATAACTGTTCAGACTTCATCTTAAATATGCTGGTGAATCTGTTATTTTTTGGCAATTTACTTTTTGTTGGATTCAGAGCTCACAATGAAGAGCCTCATCTCTTATCTCCCTCCAAGGCATGTGATGGACACAAAAGTTGTCCATGAAGAGGAGGAAAATGAAACATTAAAAAGGAAAATGGTGATTAAGGTAAGGAGATAAAAGCTGTGAGAAGAAATGTGGATAGGGAGAGAAGAAGCAGAAATCTCATTTTGGTGCAATAGAAATCTGCCAGCAGTGGTATGGTGGGACATGATATGGTGGGACACTCCTGTCACAGCAGAGATGTTACCCTGAGCAAAGGCTCAGTGCCACTAAGGTTAAGGAGGGGAGCAACAAACCAGGATTCCAGCTCCACCACACTGCAGAGCTGAGTAGATTTTCTGATAACCTAAAAACAAATCCCAGCTCTGAAATACTTTTTTTTTCTTTAATATTCTCACACCACAACAAAACATTGCTGTTTTACCTCCTGAGGGATAGATAAGAGGTGCATTGCCAGATTCAACCAGGGAAATAGCTGCAGATCTTACATATTCTCCTTCTTGGTCCCAACCTGACGGTTGTATGCCTGATTGCTTCTCTGCAGGGAAGTCTGATGATCCTGTTTCCTTGAAGAATATTAAAGCCTGGAGTGCCAGAGAGCACACCTTCCCTGCAGAGCACACCGCTGTGGAAAGGCACCCTGCTGCTTTAAAGGAGGCAGCGTCTCTGCCTCTGCTCCAGCCTGGCACAGCACGACCTGGGAGGCAGAAAATCCTCCTCTGAGCTGTGTCCAAGCACAGCAATCAGGAGCAGCCTCTCCCTGGATGCCCTCTCACCTCCAGCTCATTATAACTTGTGTGCCCCTTTCCCTGAAGCATCCCCTGGTGTGCTCAGGTGCCTCTGCTTTGGGATGCAGCTGCTGTGAAAGCACAAATTTCCTGCACATCCCACAGCCTCAGGGATGCTGCTCTCCCCATCTGAGTGGGATTAGCCAGGATTTGTCTCCTCCCAGAACCGAGGTTCATCCCAGCAAATTTGTGTGCCTAGCATCTCCTTTTGCTTCTTGCCTGAGTTCCTTCTGCATTTGATTCAGGACATAATTCATCTCACCTACCTTGGGCATCATTCTGGGGATGTGGTGACCAATCTCTGCTGGTGTTTGTCTCAGTTAGCTAGTGCTTGATGACTGGCATAGTCTAAACACTCAGCCAGTAGACAGCAGAATTTAGGTGGAGTATTTCAGGAATATGTGACAAAATATTCCTATGGTTCAGCTCCATGAAACCAGGCTCAAGTCAATGAAGGTTAAATTTCAAACAAGAACTGCAGCTCATGGTTTTTTTGAGCTATCACTCTGCTGAGGTGTTCCTCTCCTGCCATCTTCCCCTGCCAACAAGCTCTGACTGTATTGCACACTTAAAAAAAAACCCAAACAAAAAACCTTCAACACAATTTAACTGGACAAAGGCAGACAGAGGCAACCCTAAGTATAATCATCTTTCTGCCCTGTTTGATGGGAAGAAAGAGGGAGTCCTCTTGTCCAGTTCAAGTGACGTTTGCAAATCGCTGCATTGAACTAATTCATGATGACACAATTTCCTTGCTGTCTCATGAACCTTTGTATCCATCATTTTTCTGTAAACTGCCCTCAAATGAAGGCTCTCAGTTGGTACAAAGCCCTGAGGAGGTGCAGACCTGCTGAGGCCCTTGCATCAGCCTGCAGGTTTACCTGGGAAGTTTTGCTCTTAAACAAACTGGAAATGCCCATGGAAATCCTCCTAAACACTAATTTCTACAACTACCTTGAAATATTTTGTTTATTTGAGCAACAGAAAACAGATTTAACATCAGGTATCTGATTTTGTTTGGGTTTTAGTGGTTTTGTTGTTTGTTGTTTTTTTTTCATGCTCAGTTCTGTTTTTTGTAGGGCAAATAAAAATGTATTTCACCTCAAAAGGTGTGACTGCAGAAACTTGCAGATTCCTCTGAGTCAATATTCCATAAAGCTCTTTGTAAAATGGATGATGAATACTGGCAGAGAAGAAAGTGGGCAACTGCTTTCTTTACTATTTATATATTAGATTTTACTATCTGATGACCATGTGAGGTCTTTGGAGATTATTGCAAAAAACCATTTTTGTTGTTCCATATATATTTTGCTACAGCTAGTATTGGATTAAGTTTATGAACTGATGTTACCTGCTTAAGATACCACTTTCAGAGAATGCATACAGAGCAAAAATATGCTTTTGCAAGGAAGATATTAGATAAATATTGTATCTTTGTCTTTGTAGTCTGGTTTCCGTAGCAACCTGAAGTTGCACTATCATTTGATCAGCTCTTGACTGGAAAGCAAAACATTATTTTGGTCCAGAAAAAGAAAAAATAAAAGGAGTTATTACCATCTTCAGTAAAACATAATATGGTATCCTTGGTAACACCACCATCAATACCAGAGAGCATGCACTTATGCTGAAAAATCAGCTATGCATCCTGAAGTTTTGAAATATGTAAAAGGCGAGACGCTAGCAAAAATGTCTTTTATGAAATATTAATAGTGGATTTAGGTGCCAGTGCCAGCTGGCAGAGGGACAGTGGCATCTGTGTCCTAAGGAGCTGTAAGGGACACGATGAGATGGGAGTGGTAGGGATGGTACAGAAGTACAGAAGATGGTACTTCCATTTCCAGTTTTCAGCTGGAATAATTGTCCCTTCTATGAACTAAAAGTTTTTGGGTCAGGTTTATTGAAAATCAAGCTGCATATTTATATCTCTCAGTTTCCTGTATCCTGAGAGAATGGAGTCTTTTCATATGGAAGTCTGATTTCAAGAAAAATGTTAAACCCAATGGATATAGAGTTAAAATACTTTGGAAAATACTCTCTTCTCCACTTAGTGTTTATCCAGGTTTGATCAAGTCTTCAGGGTCAGATTAATTTCATACAAAGAACTGTGCCAGGAAAACCCTTTCCTTGGGAAGCTCTCTGCTGAGAGAGGTCCCAGAATATTCCCTCAGAGAGAATTTCCAACTATTTGACAATGTGGAATCTTTTGCAGTGAAAAGGACACTTTAAATTCAGAAGGCAGCTTCCAGAGCAACTGGGTAATTGTGCAGAACATTTTGTTAGCATGTTTCTAGTTTTCCAACCTACATTCCTTGAAGTACACCAGTCCCACGACTTGTTGGGATATTTAAAATGGAACAAACTGGACAGAGAGTGCCGAATTTTGATATTCAAAACATGACAGGCAATGAGCTTGATTTTATGGCTTCACAAATTATCACTAGATATGATCAAAACTTTATTTATACTTCACAGTCCACTTCCAATGAAGGACAATTCCTGGCAAATCAGTATTGCACTTGCTCCCTCTCTTTCTCTTTTTGTCCATCTCATTTTCTCCTAAATGCTGACAGGGCCCAATTCATGAAACAGATAATGTTGAAGCTTTGCTAAATGCATGACAGTTGTAATGGTTATTTACAACATTTTACTCCTGAATTCAGATGAGCAGTTCTAGAGCTGGTCTCTGATATTTAGCATTCATCATGAGCTGATGTTTCCTAGGTATTCATTCGGGACATGATTTACATTCACACTGATTTTCTATAAATGTTGAACTTCTGTGAGTGACACTGGAATACTTTGAACTTGAAAATAGACAAGTCGTGCTTAAAAGCAGTTTAGTGGAAATTTAAAGTCAACAGCAACCATTAAAAATTTTAACTTTCCCTATTTCCAGAGAAGAATATGAAATATGCAAGTATGGGGAATTTGGCTTGGTTGTGCCATTAGACAAAGCACTAAGGAAGGGGCTCTTGTGTACCTACAGAGCAAGTATCAGATATTCAGACCTCAATTTCCTTCCAAGACAGGTCAATGAATTTATTTCTCCTTTCCCTTCCCCATCTCCTCCCCACCCTGCTATGCACAGCTAGTGCATTATTCATTACCTAGTGCATTATCATATTCCAGGAATTAACCCTGGACATGGAAAAAGACAAGACCATGCTGTGTAAAAAACCAGTCAATACCTACACTCTTTCTTTCACAGCAAATCTTTCTTTCTTTCTTCAGATGTGGCAAAAAAAACCCCTACCCATGCAGCCCAAACATCTCTGTTTGCTCTCCTTCTTCCCTCAGCTTGTCAAACAACCCTGAAACTCTGCTAAATGCACCAAAAGAAGCCCTTTGAAACATTAGCTCTTACCCTGGCCATTTCTTATCAGAGATAAAATGTTTCTTTATCAAATGGATATCAGCAAACTTCCTAAGGCCCTGTAGCCAGTGCTGAAGTAATAAAGGGCACCAGCATCTCCACAGAGCCAAAAATCCTCTGTGTGTGCTGAGTAAAGAGAGCTGATAATGATAATCATCTTTAGCATTCCAGGGACATAACACGTCACTCAGACTCTAATAAATGGGTTAAAGCAATACTACTTTTTGTCTGTTTATAGGACCTGGAGTCATTAAGAATAAATTACTTTTTTAATTAAAGATTTTTTTTTTATCACCTAATGAATGAATTTAAAATGTAAACTGCTGATTGAAAAAGGAAAATGGACGTCAGCCAAGACTGTGAATTCCAGTATATAAGAAAAAAATTGATGAGAGCCAACCCCACACTGCATTGACCTTCTCCAATTTGAACAGGTAGTTAGCATGTTTAAAGAGAATGGTACATTAACATAATCTGAATTACCATTATTAAAATGCTGCTCCAGGTGTAATTAGTTTTTTATTATCATTACTGTTATGACTCAATTTCTGTCCTGGACAGATTTCATCTAGTGTTACTTCTCTCCTGTCTCTATGAACTGTGAGTTCAGTGGCAACTAACAATGAAAGCTGTCACAGTTGTCTCACAAATTAATATATCTTTGAGGCAGATGGAGCTCTCCCAGGAATTTATTCCCCAATCCAATTTGCCTGCACTGCCCTGTGATCCTGCAGTCCTGGAGAAGCCCATGCTGACTGCTTCTTTAAGGTTCCTTTTCCCAAGTGGTCACAAAAATCTCTGGACAGTCTTACTCAAGTGCTCCTGTGTTTGGAAGCACAGAAAGCAAGAAGTGAAACTGCTCTGCTCTGCGGGAGCCTCCACCTTCCTGCACCCCACAGTCCTCTGCAGCAAGGAATCCTTCCCTCATGTGCAGTAAACCTGTTCTTACAGCTTGGCTTTGTTCACCATTTGATTGTCATAATGCAATTTTTACACACCCCCCTCCCTGCTGATGCATTTTAATCACATCATCTCGCCCCAAGTCTTTAACCTGGGAGAGTCTCCAGGTCAGAGGTCCCCACACCAAATTGTGTGAGACCCTCACAATCCTCATGTGTTGTATCACTGCCAGCCAGGCAGTGTTTGATATCGTGAGCTTTTATCTTTGTGTTTTGAGTGATAATTAAAACCATCACTTTCCTGGGGATTTATTCTTGGCTTTGTTTTCTGCCAAGCCTTCGCAGAGCTCTGCTTACACCCAACAATCTCATCACCACTTGGTGCTGGTCTTGGCTCAGAGACACTGAGATAAAGGTGGGCAAGCCCTCAGGAGCCACCACCATGATGCCTTGAATGGCTACCTAGAAACAGAGACTAGACAGCAATAAAGGAATAAAGGAGGGATTGATTGGAAAGGCCTTCAGAGGTACACTCTGGGCTCCAGAGGCTCCTGCCTCAGTGCATCCCAACATGGACAAGGACAGCTCCCGAGTTCTTCCCACTTGGATCTCAGCATCAATTCCCCAAGCAGAAGCCAGGCAAGGATGGAATTTGCCCAAGCTTGCCCCCCTGTCCCCAAGATTGTGGTTTGCAGTTGTTGGGCCTAGGAGGGTCTGGGTGTCCTTGGAGAGCTGGAGAGGCTTTGTTGTGTGTGTGTGAGCATGAGAGAACAGCACTGAACGAGCTCCAGGGAACTGCAGAGTGACACTGGGCAGGGCAGGGTTGGAAAAATATAAAAGTAAAAACCTAAGGCATCAACCAGATACTCACCCAGAGCACCACTTATCTTGGCAGATCCATTTTCTAGATTTTCTTTGTCTTGTCTGAAAAACCCAACACATATCTTCGAGAAAATCATCCTATTCTCACATAAAAAATCACCACGCTCAGAGTTTCCCTGGTGAATTATCTCCTCCATTTAACCTTTGCCCATATTTTTAATATGTATCTGTTTGGCTTTTACTTCCAGTCACTTGATGTAATGATTAGTTTATTCAATTTTATGTGCTAGGGGTTTTTGCTAGATAAAAAAACCACTTTGCCTGATGGAGCCAGTGATAGATTATGAATTGATCACCTCTTTATTGTCTCTTATATAAATGATATTTATATTATATTTAATGAACTATAAGGAAAAGAAAGGAAAAGTAAAGAGAGTGTGTGTATATATATAAATATGCACACACTGTCAATTTTTGGTGATTTTTCAAAATTCTGTCCTTCTTTCCATTTCCAGGTGTTTTTTTTTTTATTTTTTAAATAATTTAACTGCTAGGATTTACCAAGACCAGTATGACAAAAGCTGAATGACACTTCTTTTTGTTCCTAACATGTCTTTATTTGCTTATAATTTGCTAAGACATTTCAAGCAAGATGTTACTTGAACATCCCTGAACTCTAGAAGATGTGTTCATCCTACTGAGGTTACAGGTTGTGGTGTGCAATCATTAACCATTCATGAAGGTTTCTAATAATAGTCTTTAGGTTGGTGTCACCAGGATCTTTCTGAATCTTTCACCTTTCTAAATTTTTCCAAGTTCATTCTCCACCTCAGGTTTTTCTTCTTAAAATTTTTGAATAAACAGAGTTATTGTTTTCTCCCTAAGCAAGAAGTGAAAGAGGGAAATTTCTCCTGCTGGAAAATGAAGTACCTAGAATTTGTTTTGAAGAGGCCTGTATGCTGAATATTTGAGAATTAAATAATAGTTTGTCAGAAAGAAAATGTAAAATCTTCCTTCTTTCAGAATGGGCTGAATGATGAGGCACTAGAACTTCTAAAACTCCAAAGTAAAACTCTTCCATACCCTATTCTGAGTTTCTCCCTTCTTTTGATATATAGCTGGCTGTGAGCACTTTAAAATCAATCTGAATTTTTTTTTTTTTTTAATCTTACTAAATTGCATAGAGAAGCACCATACTTGAGCTGCTGACTTTTAAAAGTCAGCTCTCATGTTGAGTAGCTGACTGCTTTAAAAAGTCAGAATTTTAAAACCAGTGCTGGTGTCTCTGGTGCTGCCATGGTGAGAGGCAGGAACAGCCTTGAGTGCACAGGGAGACATCCACAGACATTTGCTTCATCTGGCTTTTCATCCTTTCAGCTTCTGGAAGCTCCTTCACAGGGTAATTCCTAATTCCAGAGGACCTTTGTGCTTTGCCTGGGCTCTGAGCAACCTGGAATAGTGGGAGGTGTCCCTGCCCACTGCAGGGGGTTGGAACTGGGTGGGCTTTAAGGTCCCTTCCAACCCAAACCATTCTGTGACTGTGTGATTCTCTGAGTCCAGGGGAAGCACCAGAGATGGTACACACGAAAAACACTGGATCAGAGCAAGGTCTGCACATCCCAAAAGCCTCTTTCCATCAGTCACCTGTAGTAAATTCCTAGAGAAAAACTAATTACTGTGTGTGTGTCCAAGATTACTTGCCCAAACCCCCTCTTCTCCTCCGGCAGCCCTCTCTGTAGAGACACCTTGAGCAACTCATGTAATTCTTTATAACTCTTAACAACAAAATTACATTTTTTGTTATAAAAACATCCCTTAGGTATCTTCCTTCCATTAAATTGTCCCATCATCTCTAGAATCATGGGCACTGTTATTGTGCATAGCACTTTGAGACAGAGATTCCCACAGCTTAATCACAGATGTGTGAGGAAGCAGCTTCCCTACGCTTCAGCTGAGTGTTGTCAATGCTCTCTTTTCTCTTAACCTCCATCCCAGCTTCCCAGGTTCCTGCCCAGGAGTTTTGGGCTGCAGGAACCTCTGCTAACAGCCCATGGCTTTCAGGCCACAGCAGCTGCAGTTTGTGCCTCTCTCTGCAGAAGCCACTCTTCAAACTTTAAAGCCAACAACCCAACCAAATATTGATTAACAGGACCTGCACCCATGCCAGGAGCTGAAGGTGTCAGTCAGAAATACAAAGGTGGCTTTGGTGGCCCCTGTCCCTCCCTGTCACCCCTGGGTCAGCACAACCAGCTAAACCTTAGCCCCTTCCTAGGCAGGGCATTCCATAAAAGCCACACATCATTAATATTTGCACTTTTCTCGTGACCCACTACAACCTCAATTTTGCAATAGTCAGAGCAACTTGTGGGATGTCTTATCTCTTTCTGCATAATTGTGGGAGATACTGAACACCCCAAGTGCATTTTATATAAACTGACACAGAGTAATCAAAGTTTCATGTAATTTTGGGTGACTCTTTTTTTTTTACTTTTCTGGGAGGAGCAATAACTTGTCTATTTTTATGTGACTGTATTTCTAATTTACAGCAGAATCTCCCAGAGCTTGGAAAATGTACTTTCTTATATAAGTCCTATAAATCAAAACACTAATAAATAAATATTGCATATACCAGGCAAGCAGCAAGTCTGCAAATCATTTTTTTGTAAGTGCACAGTAAACCTTACCTTGGCAAGGTTGTACAGGTGAAGTGTCACAAAGATTTGTGGGAAAAAAAGAATGCTGGCATACACAGAATTTCAGATTGACGTTTCCATGTCACAGTGCCCTCAGCAGCCACTTTTGCAGGGTGCTCCCAGGGTAAAGGGAGACTGCATCCTCATCTTCCCAAAGAGGAGTGGGGGATGAGAGCATTTTTTATCCCTGTTAGTGCCAGTGAAGCTGCACCTGAAATACAGGTCTGGTTTTCGCTCATCAGTTCAAGAGGGATGTGGAGGTTGAGGTTTGAGCAGCTGGTGAGGGAGCTTGGGTTTGTGACCTGCCTGGAGAGGTGGGGGAGCTGGGCCCTGCCCTCTGGTGAAGGGGATGCCAAGGAGGTGATCTAAAGTCAACCTGAGCTACTGGAAGTGTTGCAAATTAAAAATTAACAATTTTTTCCTGTTACTCACACCGGCAGTGGCCCCAGGCTGAATCCTGGGAGGTTCAGCCTGGACACTGAGCAAACCCTTCCTACCAAGTGGGCATTGCAGCACAGAACAGGCTCCTCAGAGAGGCTGCTGACCTCCACTCCTGGAGATTTCTGGGCTGAGACAGACAAAGCCAAGGCTGACCTGATCTGCAGATGGTGCTGGTCCTGCTTTGAGCACTGAGGCAGGGCTGAGTGACCTCTGGAAGCCTCTCCCAGCCAGCATCTCTGTGAATCTGTGAGGACATCCATGATTCCTCAGCTGAGGCTGTGGCATGGTCATGCATCTACAGTGAATTTAGCACGAAGTTTTTGCTTTTTCACAGGGCTTTGCTGTGAGGCACAAAAGCAGTGGGTAGTGAACGACCAGAGCAAAGGTCTTTGTGTCACACTCCACTTTTGTGGGGGTATCAGCTGTAAAACAAACCTTTCTTCTGTCTCTATGTTCAGTCCACCCCCAACTGCCCCTGCACAGCTTTAGTCCTTCAGAATTTGTCTCATAGGATGAAGACACTTCCACAAGCATACAATATTCAGTGCTCTCCTTTGGGGGAAATAATGGTTATTGCTCACACTCACCTTACAAACAGCTGAGTGAAGAGCCACATGAAATCCAGGCAATTCACAAAGCAAAATAAACAGGATTTTCAGACATGGTTTAATTTACTGACAGAAAACAAAATGTCACATTGGAATAACTTGTTTCTGAGAAGGAAAAGGAAGTTAGAAAAGGTGAGCCCTGCAGCTTGGGTGTTCCTCTATTTCTTCATCGCTGAGCAGAGGGGCTGCAGTTTATGTTTTAATTGATGGAAAAGGGCAACAGGAGGCAAATCACACCAACCTGATCTGTTTTGATAAGACAGTGGATAACTAAGGACTAATGAAACTAAAGGTATGGGACAAGAGCTTGCAAAAAAAAAAAAATTACAACATCACCTGAAACTTTTTCATTTTTCCCACTTGCAGCAGCAATTTGGTGTCACTGAGAACCTCCCTCCTAAAACCACAACTACAGCTCATGGAAAAGTGCCTTTAATGACTTTTCTTTAGCATTCCCCAGACCTGTCTCTCAAACCACCACTATTTAGGAGGCCTCTGCAAGGTGCAGTTTCAAACCTTAGTAAATTAATCCAGGAAGAACCTCTGGATATAGCAGCTGTATTTTTCAAGCCAGAGGGCTTGTATAATCAATCCACAAACTTCTCTGGCCAGAGAAGCTGAACTGAACAGACAAATTCCAGGTGATATTGAACTGCCTAAGCTAATATAAAGACTAACATGTCCCATTTGCATCCTAGGCTTTTTATTCTTCTATGAAAAAAAAAAAATCTACCAGAACATCTGTTCAACTTTGCAATATACTCTTAGGGCTATGAAACAGAGAATGCAGACAAATTAAATAAAGTGGAGAAGAACATTTAATTTTATTAAATAAAAGTGCCCATGAGATTCTTTTTCTATGTCTTTCTCTTTTTTTGAAATATCCTCTAGATCCATGCTCTTTGGGTAATTCTAAAAGGAGTCACCGACAAATTGCTGGGATAAAATTGCATGCGCAGGTGAATTCAAGTCACTGTTTGCTAAGACAGAAAATTACCTAGTTTTTATTAATTTACCCTGAATTTTATGGTAAGATAGTATCCAGCAACTCTAGCCGAATGAAAATGATACAATGTCTTCAGCAGATCTGCATATCTGTGCAAAGATCTATATAAAATTACAAATGTTTCCAGCTCTGTTGACTATTTTTTTTTTGAAATGTTCATTTTTCCATCTTTCTTTTAGCTGAAAGGTAGAAAGAAAATAATGGAATGAGCAGCACAAAACCGTATTACCCCAAAATCTGTACTGGTAGACAGAACTAGTTCTCATGAGGGAAGCTTACAGAGATAGAACAGTAAAGGCAGGGTGGACTTCCAAGGTTTCAGCAATTAGATCTGTTCCTTAGTCACTAGGCTATCAATTTACCCACAAGATGGAATGGCTTCCTGCAGACTTAGTGCAGCCCTCAGGCTGAGCTCAAATTAAGGTGTTTAGTCCAGCAAAGGGATCTTGAGTTCCCTGATCCAGAGAGGCAGTGCTGGTTAATCTTAATTTATTTGAGAAGTGTGTAGATGTCTCCAGCTGACCCAGTGGGCTGCAGTCCCCATGAGGTACAAGCTCAGAGTGCTGCTAAAAAGAAGTGTTCCAGTCTCCTTCCTACCTGTCTCAGTTGCCTCCTTGCACTGAGCCTCGTGGGTCATAGAGCTCCAGGATGGATCAAATCAGCAACCTGGGGCAATGTACACCTAAGCAATTCCCCCAAAAGCAGTTTTGTCCCCTATGAGATTCAGTGCAGCTGTGATGCCTTAGGTTTTAACTTTTCTATTTTTCCAACCCTGCCCTGCCCAGTGTCACTCTGCAGTTCCCTGGAGCTCGTTCAGTGCTGTTCTCTCATGCTCACACACACACAACAAAGCCTCTCCAGCTCTCCAAGGACACCCAGACCCTCCTAGGCCAAACAACTGCAAACCACAATCTTGGGGAGAGAGAGGGGGGCAAGCTTGGGCAAATTCCATCCTTGCCTGGCTTCTGCTTGGGGAATTGATGCTGAGATCCAAGTGGGAAGAACTCGGGAGCTGTCCTTGTCCATGTTGGGATGCACTGAGGCAGGAGCCTCTGGAGCCCAGAGTGTACCTCTGAAGGACTTTCCAATCAATCCCTCCTTTATTCCTTTCTTCCTGTCTGGTGTCTGTTTCTAGGGAGCCATTTAAGGCATCAGCTGCAGTCCTGACAATCTCCTGTGTTCAGCAGTGATGTGACAGCTCAGTTTGGTGCAGATGTGTCAAGAGCCAGGTCCCATACTTGAAAAAATGAGAGCAGAGAGCTGTGAGAAGATCCAACCACTGCTAAAAACCATGCAAAGCTAATGCTTCTGTAAGCAACCTGTAGCCCAAACTAGCACTGCACTAGGTGCAAGTCCACCCTTTTAGGTGCAATGAGTTTTATTCCTGGTGCCTAAACTTGGGCCAGTCCCCAGATCTGGCCAGTGATGGGCCCAGAAGTGATGATGATTCCATTGGCTTTTATTTCTTCTCATGGAGACCAATATAGAGGCATTTCAGCAGCTTTTCCCACTGAAGGAACTCAGGCAAAGGAGCTGCAAAATGCTCCTGCTTGCCAGAAATTATATGTAATTATGGATTACAGACATTTTTAGAAGGAAGATTTTTCTTTTTTTCTGAACCACCTGATGCATGTCCCTGGGGCTGTGCTGTAGTGGAGTGAAATGTGCACTCCTGGAGAGAACCAAACAAAGCTGCTGATGATTCTCAGGAGTAATTTAACAACCCAGGCTTTACTCTTTGAGGTTCTTCTCTTCCCTGATGAAAATCAACAAAATGACCTTTTCCTAACATCAACGAATCTGAATTTCTACATTTCTTTCTGCTCCGAATGTTTCTATCTCTCTGCAGAGTGGTGACATTGTTTGTTGAGGATAGTTCTTCCTAGACACAAAAATGGCTTGTATTCAAAAACTTATGGATTATGTAGGTTCAGAATTTTATTATATTGCCTCCTTGCTAAAAAGAGGGTTATGGCATAGACACTGAATTAAAGCATTGCTGAATGGCATAAACAATTTCAGCAATGTCAATAAGACCAACTAAATATGTCAGTGTGGTATAAATATATACTTAGCATTTAAGTATACAGAAGATGGCACTCAGGAACAATTATTGAATGAGAAACAGAACTGGATTTTTTTTAACTGTTAGTCTCCTTACAGTAGGTAGTGTAAAAGACTTACAGATTTTTCAGTTCTGTGTTTCTTACTCACAGAACAAAAGGAAATTCCTTCTACTGCCTTCAAAATAATCTGAGTGGAGTTGCAATTCTCCCTCATCAACCATTAAGTTCTGCTCTCTGATTTAAGTAGAGGACTTAGGTGTATTAATAAAAAATATAAAACTTAGAAAAGCTTATTAAAAAAAAAACCCTTACAAAGCTTATACCACTTCCAGAGGTGATCATGACACAGTCCCTCAGAATGGACTCATATTTCCTGTAGAACAAAACCCATATCATCTGTTCTTGCTGCTTTTTTTAAAGTAATTTTTCGGGATAATTTCAAACTAAATGCCTGAAAAATGATCTTCGGAAGTCTAAAAGTGTAAGTTTCAATTTCAAACCAATCCTTTTTTTTTTCACCTACCTTAACACCACCAAGGTCGGGAGATGATCAGCTTTAGGTTGCCCCTGGAAAATTCTGGTTGCCTCAGGATAACCTCAGAGCCCAGGTACCCTACAGCAGAGAGGTGTTCTGGGAACTGCAGGGAGGTGTTACTGGAATATCCCATGCCAGGAAAAGTCCTCATGAGAGTGCCAAGAACTGCAGTGACACTGAATTTTTCCTAGAAGGGGTCAGCAAGGTTTCAGAGAGGGTTGGGATTTGGGGAAGTGTCCTCTGCTGTCACCATTTTCCAGCTCCCCTGCTGGTTTGGTCTTCCCAAGTGGACTTCACTGCCATGACAAAAGCTGTATCAGAAGGCAGCACTGAGGTTACCTGTTCTTCTCACTTTCCCCTTCAGCAACACATTTCCTGCACTTTAGTCTCGGGGGAAAGGTTTTATCACACTTGCAGCAGGTTTTTTATGCCTCTGTGTGTGTTTGTGGATGGTGAGAAGTGTTTCTGGCTGCAGGAAAGGGGAGGATGCATGGCCTCATCCATCTGAGCTGGGGCTGAGATGAGAAGATCCCCACCTGTCCAGGACCCAGGGAGATACACCAAAGAGGCTGTGGGGAAAATCAGGGCATGCTGTGTTCCAGATGCAGACATAAATGCCCCTCTGCACCTCCTGCTTCTCCTCTTGAGCTCTGGGTCACACTGACTACTGAGCTGTCCCAGAGCTGCCTCACAGGGGTTGGACAACTGTGAAAACACCAGCCTGGCTTCCCTCTGTTGAAATGAGCCTTCCCTGTGTTAGAGGGGATGTGAAGGACTTCTGAGAACAGGACTATCCAAGAAGAACCCTTCTTTTCTGGGAGGTGCCCAGCATGTCCCCAGATGAGTCACAGAAGTAACAGCAGTGTACAGCAATACATGGCATCCACACAGGCTCCTCTTCCTCCCTGAAGAAAATTTGATTTCATGTCTGAAAATCTTGGTGTGACTAAGTCAAAGAAAGCTTTGTAAACACCAGGGAGCACTTCCAGGTCGTTCAGACTTGGCCACATCATGAGTCTCATGTTTTGCTCCTCAGAGAAGTCAGACTATTCATTTCATCAGTCACTGACCTGCTACACTGGCTTGCTCTCACATTTTCAGTTTCAGCCATCTGAATACTTCTTTCCTACATCTAGTAATAAAAGACAGTGAAGGTTCAGTATTATCCAGTCATTCAGCAGTCTTTTCACTCCTCTGATGTCTCCCTTGCTGAAGTGAAGGTAGTCCCTGATGAAGGAGATGGGATTGTTTATTGTGCCCTGCAGTTAATCGAGTGGCTCTGCCCTCCACTCTGCCTGAACAGAACAAGAGCATCTCACTTTGCTTTACCAGCATCCAATCACTGAGAATTTCAGGCAGGAGGGAGGTGGACAAGCAGGAAAATGTGACCCTGAACGAATTTCTTCCAAGGGTAGAAATTCTTTCCTCCTGCCTCATTAAACCTCTCCCATGATTTGCCTCCCTGAAACACAAGAATGCAGAATCACCGTCTGAGGGCAGAGCAATGGCCCATCCAACGCCTCCACATGGAATGCTTCAAGAAGGAATCTAAAACCCCAGAACACATCTAACTGGACAATAGCACACCACAGGGGGACATTTCTGACTGACTTCATCTGGTGATCAGGACATTATCTGAAATAGGAGAACAGACACTGCTTGTAATTTTTCCCTGCAGCCACTGTGTTGCTGCAGCTGCTGTTCCTCACCATGGAAATAGCTGTGCTGCTGCTTTCAGCTGGACAAAACAGCTTTACTCTTATGCACTCATGCCTTAAAAACAGCCACCTCGTGTCACATTAGGTTTCTCTCCTGATTCCTCTTATGCTGCTTTGTTGGTGTGTTTTGTTAGCATCTGAAATTTGGGGTTAAAAATTTGCGCCAGTGGTGCTCCAGGTTGTTTGTTGCCTTCTGAGTTCTAACAAAAAGCAGAAAAAAACCACCCTCGAGTAAATAAAAAGGAGAGAGAGAGTAAAAGCTAAAGAAACAGATATATGAAAACAAAAATAAAGTAATGCAGAACTACTCATATATACTGCTAAAAGAAAAGATAAAATTAAATACTTGTATAGTATATGGTCAGACATTTGCAGGCTTTTGATGTGACTTCAGACCAAATTCTTGCAACTAAATTCTTCTGCAGGTATGAGACATCAGTGATGTTGCAGCAACTAATCAGAAGCATTTAATACATGTAATATACAAATAAAGAGCCTTTTTGGGACATCAGCTCATCCCCACCTTGAATCCAGCAGCTCTGAAAGTGAGTGCCAGTTCTCATATTATGTTTTGAACTTCCAGTGGTTTCCCTCACAGTCATTGTTTAAACCTTCCAGTGCTGTAAAGGTCTGAGCTGATGGAAAACAATGCAAACAAAAGCAGATCTGTATGAGGTAAGACCAATTGCACAGATGCACAAAACCACACATGAAAGGACTGTGGCTGCAGCACAGGGATCCTGATTTGTCCTGCCCTTCAAGTGGTAAGGTCTGCCAACCTGACACTCACCCAAAATCACAACCTCAGTAGCCTGGCACTATCTGTGTCTACATCTACAACTGTATTTTTATGTACAGACACAAAGAGAGCTTGCAATGTCTGTTCTGTGAAAACATCTAGGGTCTCAATGAATTTCCATCCATTGAAACATTAGTATTATTTTAAATCCACTTTTTTTCATGACCCACACCAGAAAAAGATTAAGGGCTAAGATAAGTCTAAGACTTAAAAATTCTTAAACAGACTTTATTGGCATGCCTAGATATCAGGCATCAACGATTTAGGCTTAATTCTAAAAATCCAATATTTAAACACCAAAATAAAATAGAATTTTGGGCAACGGATCAAATTGCATTCAGGAAAAGCATGAAGTCTTGCATTTATGTCTAGCAGTTTCTCCTGTATCATCCTCTTTGCAGTCTGGGGCTGAGGAATGAAAATTCTTTCTAAAATGTGTCTGCTTAAAGGTCAAATCCTGGGTTTGAGGCTGAATTAAATGCCATCATGTTTTGGGAGTCTCCCAAATCAATTTTGCCCTCGAGGAAATAATTTTTTTAAATACTTGTAACACCTTTACTGTTTTATCTGCAGCTACTTTTGGAGCAATCTTTTGCCTTGTCTTAATGTACAAAACTACAGGGAATCCACATGCAAATACAATTTGGGATAACCGATCCTTTCTCCTTGCCATCTCTTTTTCATGAAACTTCACACATTTTTTCAGCTTTAAATTAGTCCAGATGGAGACTTTTCCCTTTGCAACACCCTCTGGCAGCTTGACCTGGCTGCAGCAGACAGAGCTCCTGTCCAGCTCCCTGCTGAGTGCCTGGCACCAGGTCCAGGCAGCACAAGGGAGAGAGCTGCCAGCTGACACACCCCGAATAATGAGCCTTTCCCAAGGTACAAGAGAATATGAGACTGATGTTAGGGTTTTCAATGTGGGGATTGAGAACAGAGTAACAGACGATGTGAACCAATTTGGTTTATCGTGGGTTCTTTGTATCAACATTCTCAAAATGTTGGGTTATATAGAGGTTAGATAGTTTACAAATTCAGATGATTTTTAATTGGTACACGGAGTAAAAAAGAATTTAAAATAATCTTCAATTAAGACAGTTATTGTGATTTTAGTGCAACTATTTTATTTAAAATTAAAATACACCTTAAAAACAACTTTTTGCGGCGCCACAGGCTTTATTACTCCAACACAGGCCCAAAAATTCTGAGGCCTGTTTGGATAGTTCAAAGTTCTTCCATGAAACAATTATGTTCACGCTCTTTAAGAAATTTTGCTGCATGAGACCAAACAGGGTGTCAGTAGCACCAGAGCCCCTGGCAGACCCCGTGGTGTTTCCTGCAGTGCCAGAAAGTGCCAAATTTAACTGCAGGATGTGCTGGCAGGGAGCTCCTCGGAGCAGAGATCCATCAGCCCAGGAAAGCTGTGCTCTCACACACACACACCACATCTCCACTCACTGCTGGGTGCTGCTGCTCAGGCTCTAAACTGACCCAGGCTGTGCCTTTCCCATGGCCTTGGGGACAAGTGGCATTGCTGCAGTGGCGTCCAAGTGTTTAACCAGTCTCGCCCAGAAGAGAGCCCAGGCTATTGGCGACTGCCTACATTGTCTTTAACTCCAAAATAGGCAAGGGTTTAGCTATTTTGGGGCTAGAATTGATGCCAGAATGATCTTTTGCTTTTTCTTTTATAACCCTCTTACACACTCTTTTATGCAGTTTTATGTATTCTCAGTGCTTTTATCCCACACACTTGTAACTTCCCAAGGCTGAGAACTCAGCTCAGCCCCACGGCACTGTTAAACCAGGAGAGCAAACATCCTGGGAGCCCCAGACACCAAAACATATTATTGTAAACTAAAATAAGCCCATCAAGGGGGGAAGGTTCCTTAGAACACAGGGTTCGCTCAAGCATCTCATTGGGAAATCTTTGATAAATATGTTAATTTTGCAAGGCCTGTAAGTGTGTGTATTTCAGTGTGACAGCATTTTTGGGGGGCATTCCACCTGGACTAAGTGCTGTACCCAAGGATCCTGAAATAAATACTGGGGTAAAAAACCCTTTTCCCCATAAACCCTGTTTTGGTTTTAATTTGAAGACCAGGGAAAGGCACGTCTTGTATTTATAAGTCAAGGTCAAATCATGAATTCAAGTCAATTCACCTGGATTAAAAAGTAACTGCACCCCTGGTATTTATGATTTCTTCTACACCTCATCAACTATCCATCAAAACTAAGGATCCAAGCCACCTTTTGTCATTTCTTGCCTGCCCTAGAAGCTGTATCAGGATGGAAAAGGCACAAAGAAAGTAATGTTGGGACGCAGCTACGTTCTCTCAACACCAAACCCTCAGGAATGGGCATCACTTACACTCTTACTCCCTGCCAGCTTCTCTGCTTATGCAACTGCTCAGCTGGAGCTGCATCAGTAACTTGATGCCCCCAGGGAGCAACAAAAAAAACCCAGGGCACGTGTCTCAGTGTCTGGGCAGGCAAGTGTGTCATTTCTGAGGTGTGAGAGCTGGAAGGGACAGCAGCAATAATCTGCTGTGACATCCTTTATTACAGGAAAAGATCAGGCACACATCGCCCTTTACCCAGACATTGCTGCCCAGAGCAACTTCTGCTTGAGCTAGAACAGACTGCCAGAAATTGCTAATTTACAGGCATGGCCAAGCCCTTTAAAACACAGCAGGAGTCTATTGGTGGCAACTGGAGTTTGTTTAGTGGTTGCTGAGATTAACTAGGAGCATGTTCAGGTTTGCATTTACACATGTGAGCATGCATTTGTATATTTTTCTCCCAAATACTAATCTTTCCTGAGGGAGGTAGGAAATAATCCATGCAGATCTCCATTTCCTCGCTGGAGCTTGCAGAGGCTCCTGGGGCTTGGTGAATCCAGCTCCCCACAGATTCCTTTGTTCTGAGCAACTCTTAAATAAAGGAGTTCTTTTGGACTTGCTGATCCATTTCCCTTCATAACAGCACAGGAAAACATTTAAAAAGCTGCTGTTCCTCTGAGAGATTTCTGCTGTGCAAGGCATTACTATCTCAGTATAGCTGGTCAAATAAACATATTGATTAGGCTTTTATTTTTGTTATCTCAAAGACAATTTAACACAATTTGCTCACTCTTTGCATGTATCAAAATAAATAACAACAGCAAAAATAATCACATTTTCATTTTACAAGACTGGCTAGGACTAATTTTTCAAATCAGTCTGAATATGATAATGGTGGGATTATATTCAATGTCACTACAGAATGGCAACAATGAAATATTTAGCTTGCATGCAGAATTTCATAGACAACAAAAGCTCCCAAAGCTGTGGAGGTACTACATGCCTCTTGATTTCAAGAGTTGTGGTCAAACTAATTTTTGGGCACTGAACCTGAGCGACCCAAGAGATCCCACTACTTCTAGTAGGATTTTTTCCTCTCAATTAGGCATTTTTAAAAGTTATTCCATCTCTCATCCTTTAGAAATGGGGCACATGTGACCTCTTTCAATATGGAGGAGGAAAGAAGTGTTTCAGTTTATGAAACACCAGATTTGAGACACCAGACCAGCAGCAGGGCTGTGGTGTTGCCTTGTAGATAATCCAATACTCACCCTCCTGGCACTGAACTTACCTGACAGGATATTTCTAATCCAGGGCCATTTGTCACTGGGCAGTGGAAAGACAATTTTGATCTCCAACATCCTAATTACCTCCTGGCTGCTTCCACTCCCACCCTCAGCTGCTTCTCATAGGAGAGAAAAATTTTAAATAACACTCAGAATCTACTGACTCTCCATTTTTGGCATTTCTTTATGAACTTTAAAATATTTTTGAAAATTTTTGAAGGCCTCAAAGCCTGTTCTCATGCACTTCCCAGATCCCATTTGTGCTCTATCTCAGCAAAAATGCCCCAGTTCACTGTGGCTCTCACTGATGCTTCTGTAGCTGAATTCTCTGAATTCTCTTTCATTTGTCCTTAGGCTCCTACTCTCCACATAAATAGCAAAATTCCCATTTTACAGGGAAGGATCTGAGTCACAGAAAAGCATAAGGATCTTCTGAAAGTCTGCACAGGGCAGGGGATTCAGCTCCCCACTGCTGAGATTTAATCAATGAGGCTGAATTAATCCCAAAAGATGAGGAGCAGATCTGGGCACTGAGAGAAAGCCAAAGCACTTCTGACTGATGGGGGATACAGGAGGATTTGTTTGGCTTGGCATCAGAGACTGTCAGGAAGCCATTAATCTCCTGGAGATGCCATTAAAGGACATCCCACCCCACATTAGCAACACCAGATGGTTTTGGAAATACATTCCTGAGCTGCACACAGGAAAGAAAAGAGACAGAGCCTACTGCACCCTTAGAATCATTTTCATTGACTTCATGACCTGTGGAGCTGCACATTAGAATGGAGAATGCTGATTTGTTTGGCTGACAAAAAGTCTGTCAAGGGACAAAAATAACAAAAACAATACAAAATATTCCTATTACCTGAAAATATTTGATCATGGTTCTTTCACAGGATGAAGTCAGGCTCAAACATTTAGACAATTGCACCAATCTGTATTTCTTTTCTATGTAAAAGGAGGACAAGACAAGGCCAGGTAACTCTATGAAAAAGAGACTGAGAATTGATGTTGTCACTCAGGTGTTGAGCTAACAGCTCGAGGAGTTGCCCCAATGGATATTTATTGATCAACATTTTTCTGCAGAACCAAATTTAACCTGGAATACTGTTACAGGATGTGTTAGTGTTATTTGCATTTCAGCACACCTTTATAACTCAGTCATGCCTTGCAGGATAAAAGCAGAGGTTCACTCTGGTGTTTGTGCATTCCCTGCTCCCTTCCTGCTCCAGCAGACCTATTACACACATGCCTTATTTATTTCACTAGCATTTCTGCACAGCCCTGTGGCACTGGGCATTGCACAGATAGCAAACCACCCAGGAGGGCTTTCCAAAATAAAATCAATTGTAAAATCTTACCCATACCCTTGATTTCTTCCTGCCTTATTTTTTATGAAGCTTGTCTTGGATTTGACAAAAACTGCTGAATACAGATGTTTTAATGAACATTTTTTTAATGTTTTATCTGAGATCTTCAACAAAATGACAGAAGATGCCTGATCAGCTTTTCTTGACACAATCTGTTGGGTAGGAGATGCAGACTAAAGTGCTGGTTTAACAGGAAATTTCGATTCTTAATTTAATTTTTGTATCCTCAGATCCACAATTAAAAGGCTCTGGATTTTTTATTGTCACTTGTCTGAAATGGACTCATCTCCACACCACAGTATCTCAGCCTAGAGAGAAATCTGCAGCTCACTGGAGGCAGCATACAATTTATTGTCAAGAAAGATGTAAGAAATAAACAGTTGGTGTTTAATAATTAAGATATATTAATATTTTAATAGAAAAATATGAAAATATCATTGATTCATAATGGCTATTTGAGATGTATACATCTTTCTGGAATTTTTCTCAAGGGACTATGTTTAGCTCAACTTGGTCACTTTGTGTACAGTATTTATTCTGTTGATTGGCATAACACTGCACACAGGATTTTAAGATTTACAGTGGAGCAGGAGGAAGTGGATGCTTTGGAAATCAGCCTGTGCTTCCCTACCAAAATGGCTTTTTTCAATGTGTGAAAAAGACAGAGGTATCAGATCTGTGAAGAGTGGAAGAAACCAATGGGTGGCAGCTCTTTGAGGATTCACACACTCCTAGATCCATGCCATGGCATCTCAGGGAAGAGACACAAGTGGCATCTGAAAGAGCCACGGCCATGGGCAGACACTTGGCCACCTGTGACACCAGTGCTGCGGCCAGGGAGGAGAGCAGGCAGCTTTATGACCACCAAAACCTGCCTCAATCAGTGAGAGGCCAGATAATGCTGGCTGAGGAGCCTGTGTCTCACCTGGGGCTGGTGTGCACGTGCTGACTTTGCCAGGCTCACAGTGATGGGCAGCAGCTTCACGCCAAGGGGAAGAAATTTCACAGGCAGCAGCCCTGAATGTCCCTCCTGGTGTCCTCCCTGCCTTTCTCCCTGCCTCACACACGAGTTCTGCTGGTGTGAGAAGTTGTATCACAGAATCATAGAATGGTTTTGGGTTGGTATTTCACAAATATCACCTAGTTTCAACCCCTGTGTCATGGACATGCCACCCACTAGATCAGGGTCCCACCCAACCTGGCCTTGGCTTAGTGCAAACACTGCTCAGCAGCAATTAAAATCAGTGTGTTAATCAACATCATTCCCCCACTGAAACCATAATGCAGCACTGTGCTGGCTGCTGGGAAGAACAGGGAAGAAAATTAACCTTATCCCAGCCAAAACCAGGACAGGTCAGCTCTTAACACTCGAGGTGGCAAAGTTATTTTGGAGAGGTTTGTACCTACACATACATGTGTGTGTAATAAATACACATATATCCCATAATTATTACTACATCAACTGTCCAGTGCTTCCTAAGTATTAGGACATCCAAAAACGTTGACCTCTTGATTACCAGCAAAAGAAATCTCTTGAACATGAAATAGTTAATAAATTTATCCTTTCGTAGTTTGAGATATCAACTACTTCTTCTACCAAATATGGCATTAATGAGACCAAGAATTCCTCAGGAGAATTCCAAAGTAAATGGTGAGATATCCTAGGGTTTAAATTAGATTTCTAATTTCTCTGATTCACTTATTTGCCTGCTTCAGGACAAATCCATTCAAGTGAATGCTGCCTAGGCTTTCACAGTTCTTTAATCTCCATTACGCAGTCAAGCATCAGTGCCTTATCAGGCATTTCTCACCCTTAAGTACAGTTCTAATCCTTATTTGTAAGCTGGGTAGCTTCCCTATAGCATAAAAGTCTGGGTTTAATAACGTGTTTGGTGTCAGGATGCAGCAGAGCCAGCAGTGTGGGTGTCCCAGGGCAGGCTGGGGGCATTCCCTATCCCAGGGAAGAAACTTCCATCTGAGTAAGTGGAACAAAGACACCTTTGCCAACAGGATAGCCAGCCTGATGAGGAGACCTTTTGACTAGCAATGACCAAGGAGGGAGATGATGACCTGCAGGATTAGATATGAGGGAGGAATTCTTCCCCCTGAGGATGGTGAGGCTCTGGCACATGTTGCTCAGAGCAGCTGTGGCTGCCCCATCCCTGGAAGTCTCCAAGGCCAGGTTGGATGGGGCTTGGAGCAAGCTGGGATAGTGGAACCATGGCAGGGAGATGGAACAAGATGTTTTTTCAGGTCCCTTCCAAGACAAACCATTCTGTGATTCTACGATTTCTGTGCTTGGGGAAAGATGAAATGATGTCTGGTGTGCCTTTTCTGCAAAAGTGAGGTGTGCCTGGCAAGCTTTGGGTACTCTGCAAGAACAGAGAGCCTTTTGCAGGATGTCACTGAGGGTTTTGTTGTGACCACTGTGCACAGGTCTCCACCAGCACGCTCTGGCTCGCTCTGTGACAGGCATTACAGGCAGCACACTTCTGGGGGCAGATCAAAGTCTAGCTTGAGGCTGAGCCACAGCAGGGAGCTGCCGTGGGCAGTGAGACCATCAGGGTTCTGCAGCTCACTTTTCTTATCCCAGTGCCCTGGAGAACCTGCCTGGCAGCTGTTGCTGCTGCCCCTGAGACAGGAGTTATCACAAGCTGGAAAGTGCTTTCCTAAAGAGATGCTCTATTGAGAAGTCTCTGTATTCATCCCTCAGCTTCCCTGACAGCAGCAGGAGCACAAGCCTGACTCCCTGAAGTTTTTCCCTCTTCTACTTCTCCACTTTTCTGCTGTGTTCTCACAGTTTTTCCTTCCTCCATCAAGCCCAGACCACCAGGGAGCCTTCTCCTCTGCTGTACATCAATGCTACTCTGCCTGAAATATCCAGACACTCTCTTAAGTCCAATTCTGTTGTTTGTATTTTAAGGAAAGAGGCAATATTTTTTACTTTCACCCGGGCTTTAGTTCCAGTCCTTCATAAATTTTCACTATTGGAAAAAATATTAACTTTCAGGTTCTGGAATAAGGAAGACTTTGAAGTTTTCCAGAAAACCTGCATGCTGCATTTCCAACAGTAATTACACTATCTATGGCACATCTTTTCACCATGAGACTCTAACAGAGTGTGAATGTGTATATTTTACATTTTAAGAGACACCCAAACCCTTTCTTTCCTGTTTCCTAGGAAACAGCCACCCAATCCCTTTCAGTTAAACAGTGAGCAGTTTAGCTTCCATTATGCTAAAATGATCACCATAATTCAGAAAACCCTCCCCAAAAGAATTACATCACTTTCAGAAAACAATGCATTGAAAAGTATAATATATAATTACCTTTTTCAGAAAGAAAATGGCTTTTTTTTTTCCTTTTCTCTTTTACCAACTCAGAAGTAGAACTTCCAGAACATTTTCAGCAAAACATGTTTTCTGTCAAAACTAACACATTTCACTGGGTTCTGTCAGCTTTGATGAAATTTTTAGGCAAAGAAAGGAGACTTCCAAAGCTTCCTGATCTTTTGATGGCCACAGTTATTGTGCTGGATATAAAGCCATCAGGAATGGTTTTTTACCCAATTTTTTCCACTGGAAGATCCAACCTTAGTCTCAAATCACAGCCTGCACTTCCACAGACAACAGAAGATTCAGAATAAAAAAACCTCAAATGAAACCCATAGGTTTCAGTCAGGAAACAGACTTTCCAAAACCACTGCAGGCAGAGTGGAAATGAATCAAAATCCTTTATTCCTTGCTGAAGAAAACACTTATACTCCCATAAGCTTTGCCCAGGAACATTGCAATGATTAGGACAATACATTACAGTAATTAATAGAAGCTGTTTTCTATTGGGTTATCATGAAAGGCAGACAGTGCTAAATCTAATAATTTTCCATAAACAAAGAGTAATAGGCACTACTGATGAAAAGAACTCACCTCTTTTTTTTTCTTTTTCCTGAAGCTTCTCTTTGCCTAGTGATGTCTCCATGGTCATGGAGCATCCTCTGCTGTCTCACAGCTCTCAGCCTTACTCATGGCACCAAGACTGTGTCTTTCTAATAAAAGAAAAGCTTTTGTTGTGCTCCTGCTTCTCACCCTGCCTATAAAGCCACAAAGGTGGTATCAGCCCAATTTGGGAGTAGCCACAAACCAACTCTTCTTCATGCTAGAAACAATTCCCTAAACTTCCCAAACAGTCAAGTTTTCCATCTCTACCAACCCAGCCAAGAAAAGGACTAACAGGATTTCAGGTGAGGGTATGGAAAAGGGTCTGCTGAATTCATCCAATTTAACTATTTTTTCTCTGTTTCCCAATTTTTTTTTCTTTTTCTCCTTCCCTCATATTTACCCTCCAGCTCAGCACTTTTTCTTTTGCCTCTGGCAAAAAGTGCTCCTCATATTCCAGCATGACTTGCCAATCATAAGCACCATCAAAAAAGGAAGATTGGCAGTGCAAATTTCCTCACCTGGTTCATGTCTGACCTCCTGCTTTTGTTAGTTTTCAGGTGAGCATTAAACCCATGCCTTTCTGATGAGTCATTAGCTCTTTGAAGAGGAGAGGCTAATCTAGAATTACCAATACTCCCAAATACAACAGACATAAAATTATCAGTGCTCCATGATTACATTTAAAATGCAGGTAACAATCTCTATTTTACAAGGCCCCAGCCTCCTCTGACTCCCAGTTCAGCTTTACCAAATATTCAGAAAAAGAAAAATATTCTTGCACCAAATTAATGATAAATGATATATTTATCATGCACGTGTGAGGGAAAAAAGAAAAGATGTAATTAGCTTTTCATCTACTTTCCCACATCAATTCTGGAAGAACTGAAAGTTGCATATTCTTTTTGTCCATTCTTTTGACATCAATACTGTTTTTTATTACTGTGTTCCTGGTCCAACAAATTAGTTCATCTTGACTTTATTTACCCACACTTTCCTTTTTGTCATGCTGTCTCCTACCCACGAAAATCTGCTGTGTCTATCTACCTTCTCTTCCTTTAGGATCCTTATCAAGATTGACTTTTACAAAAAAATAATTAGCCTGAAGATAGCTGATTCTTTCAGAAGGAGAGATGTCATCCCACATCCTTTATTGTTTAATTTCATTTGCATGGTGATCAGGGAATTGCCAAGGCTGTCAGAGAACAGGCAAATCATCCTGGCAAATACCAGCCTGGATAAATTGCTAGTGATAATTTAGGTGTTCTGGGTGGGGTTTCTGGATGAATAAAAGGGGTGTCCCCTGCTGCTTCTGATGAGCTCTTCCCCTATCTCCAAATGCTTAGAAAAATTCACAAAGTGGAAATTATGGCCAAGGGCTCTCAGATAACCACTTATGTGCTCAGAACTGATGTGGTGTGGAGGGTTAGGATTTAAGATTTTAGCCACAGAGGCAGCTTAACAATGAAAATTCTTTATAAGGGAGTAATTTCACCCACATTTGGAAACATCCAACAGCTGACTTAAGAAACCTGTTAAAACAAAGGGAAAAGCAGCATTATATCTTTGCCTCATCAGTGTCTGATTTATTCACTAGACCATGTCATCTTCACTGTGTTAAATCATTCTCGTTTCTTTCAAAGACAATAATTCACCATTAAAAATGAGTAGACATCACTCTGGAAAGGTTAGAAATGCAGCCTCACTGGGAATGCAAATGAAATTTCTCCTAGAAAATGACACTTACTCCATTGGAATGTCACCAAATTCACCCAAGGACAAGAGGGATTCAGTGCCCATTAGACTAAAATAGCAATTATGGAAGCAAAGACTCTGTGAAGCCAAACAAGTGGTTGGTGGTTGTTTTGACTGTGCAGAAGTGAAGGAGCAATTTTAGAGGATTCTGGTTTAGTAAATCGTGTGTCCATCAGCCTACTGAGGAAAATTGGTACTGTACCAGCAAAATACAAGAGTACAAGTGTTTGAATGGAGAAATTAAATTGGGAGAGGAGAGGAGAGGAGAGCAGAGGTG
>VZTN01024733.1:110011-146011 GCA_013400515.1 Erpornis zantholeuca | reverse complement strand
TGGGAGAGGAGAGGAGAGGAGAGGAGAGGAGAGGAGAGGAGAGGAGAGGGCAGGAGGCTGTAAATTCCCAGAGTTTTTACTTGTATTAAGTGAAACTACTGATATGAGCACAGTCTGTTTTGTTCCAGGTAAGAGTGGGAACCTTAGTGCAAAAAGAACTAAGTCCATCCTGAGGCTTCATGCATGGCTCCAACCACCATGGGATGCTGAATCGTATTTCATTGCAAGAACCAAGAAGAACTGAAAGGAAAAAAATAGTCATAGTTTTCCAGCCAACTATTTACTAATTCTCTCACTGTGCAGAGGCCAGGGGCCTCTCAGAACACAGTCCCCAAACAACAAAGGTGAGAAATGATCCACAGGCTGAGTGGTCTCTGAGCTGACCAACACTGACAGGCTGTGCCTGCCAGCAATGCTTTTAGGAACAGTTTTAAAAATCAGCAGGAAAAGATGTGACTTTCTCACTGATTTTCTTTCTCATGCACTTAAATCACCATAACTGCAGAATTTAGAACAGTCAATCCAAGATCTTCCTTGCTCACCAGAGTCACCGGAATCAATAGGAGCCCTCACAAAGCAGAGATGCAACCATTTGGTGGGAGGAAATTAAGGAGTGGTTTATCCCAAAGTAATTTATCCTGGAAGCCAGGCATGTGGAATGTGGGTGACACAAAAGGGTCTTTTAGCCTCTGACCCACTTTTCAAGAGGTTGCTTGCAAGACAGCTTTTGGGACACTGAGCCCTTTTGCTGCTATCACAGGTGACTGTTCTATCACCATTTTCTCAAATTCTATCTCCTCCTGGGGTTTATTTTTTGCAGATCATTATTCCCAATTACAGTTTTTGTAATATTTCATCTGACATTTGTAAACTTTCTCCTAACCACCAGCTTAAAGCTATTCCTTTGTGAGCCTGTACCCATTCTGTGCAATTTCAGTGTTAACCATTAATTTAAATAAGCTGTACTTTGCTTTCCTTTAAGACCTGATGTTTATTCACATCAAATGAAAAAATTATCTCATCCTCTTGACTGCTGAAGCTAACCTGAAGTTTATGTGCTTTCAAAAATAAAGACCTTTTTAAAAGATCTTTACCTTTTTAATAATTTTAATGAAAAAGTCACCAAAATCACTTCTGACTTCTGTGCCTACCAAGTTCTCTTGGATTAAGGTCAGTTCTGTGTTTTATTTCAGTGGCACAAGGGAAATGGCTTTGTAAGCAATCTGGTCTCTATAAAAACAAACAAAACAATCCCATACCAATTAAAATAAATGTCATGAGTTTCCTGCTGCAATTATTTCAGGTGCTTTGTTTCCATATGCAAACTCAACTACTAATCAGCTACTCATTAATCTTAACTATCTTTGTATGTCATCTCCATGCATCTTAAACAGATGAATAAACAAGCCAAATTGAAATGTAATGGGTTTAGGTTATCTACTTCTTGGAAAAATTAAATGAAATTAAATTTAGTGTGCCAGTTTGCACATGTGGATATAAATGAGTGTAGAGGGCAAGAAGTTCAACTGAAACTGTTGCAGCTAAACCCACTCAATATCAGTCCAAATTTACAAATATAAATGCTTTCAGCCAGCTCCAATAACTCTGTACTTGTTCGTGTAGCCATGAGAGATGAAATCTTCCCCTGACCAGAAGAATATCAATGTATGAGGATTTCCAACACCTCCTGTAGCTCAACAACTGCTGCTCTATTTACTTCTTGACTTCTGCATCAGCCAGGTCCATCCATAGAAGTGATTTTGCTTCCTGAGGTCTTTTTATAAGTCCCAAGATCAGACCTGCAGAGGAAGGGAAAATCACAAAGTGGAAAACTGTCCCTGTCTCTCCCTCTTGTGGTATCAGCTTTTCAGTTCATTAGGAAAAAAAAATCCCCACAAAGTACAACAGAGGAGCTACAGCAGTAATTTAAGGTTTTCTTTATTTGAAAGGCTGTGATGTGCATTTCCCTGATCCTTTACCTCTCTGATGTCTTAGGGTGGAAGTGATGGGGCTTTTTTCTTCTCTATTTTCGTTTCTATTCACTTTCATGTGCCACAGGGTTAAAACCTATTCAACTCTGTTTTTTTTTGTGAAATTAGCTGTGAGTCATGGGGGCATGGCAGCCTTGGCAATCGAAGAGCACACTCAGGACAAGAAGCAAATACAGCTGTAAAGTACAGCCAGCGGGAGAAAATCAAGAAGGAGAAATTACATTGGTTTAAAATGAGGAAAAATAAAGTGCATTTAAAATTAGGAATGTGAATTGGAAAATCCATCTGGACTTAAATCTCTGCAAGTTTAAGCACAGATGTTCCTTTTTACAGCAAAACTTCACAAAACTGTGGTGCAGTCTCCACAAAAACTGCACCGATGGAGGGTTTGCCTCTCCTCACTTGTGGTGTGGGATCCCAGCCTGGCATCCAGAGAATCACAGAATCACTAAGGTTGGAAAAGCCCTCTAAGATCATCAAGTCCAGCCTTCAACCCAGCACTGCCAGGCCCAGCACTAAAACCTGTCCCTTGCTGCCAGATCTCCGTGGTTTTTGACTGCTTCCAGTGGTGGTGATTCCACCACTTCCTTGGGCAGGGTGTTCTACCCTTCCAGTGGGGATTTTTTTTCCTAATACCCAGATTAAACCTCTCCTGGCACGACTTGATGCTGCATGTGTAGGCACAGAGGAAAGGTTTCCCCTCCACCACAGCCAGCCACTGCCTTTACACATTCCCTCTTCGTGTGCCCTGCAGGACAAACTGCCTCTGCTCTTTATTCCAGATTAAACCAGCAAAAACAAACCTGGTGCCAGCTGAGGATCCAGAGGAAACAGCCTATCCATTCAAAAAGTCACCAGGCTTTGAAATGATCCTCTCATCTAACCTCCTAATTGTCTCTGTTGATCTTCCACGTGCTGCACATTACCAACAAACCACCTGTAAACTCCCTTGGAAAGCAAACCCAGGCATTAAAATTCAGCTGCAATATGCTTGAGTGGGGATATCAAAAGGATTTAGACTATATCCAGTGTAGATTGTAACTTTTGATACAGTGCCTTTGGGAAATATATGTAAAGCTGTTAATATTTTAAAAGTTAAATAAGGTACATTGTATTTCTTGAAAGTATTAAAATAAACCCAACTAAACTCTGCCTGTGGCTACAGTCTGTGTGTTTTATCAGTTACTTATTCCTTCCACAATGTGCAAAAGGATTGTTGAAAGCAGCTGACACGGCCGACCTCGAGCTAATTAAAAGAGCTTTTAGAAATGGAACTGCAGGATGGTGGCTTGGTGAGTAAATTGGTTCATGGTTTGGAAAAAAAAAATGCAAAAAATCCCAGAAGAATTGAATAAAAGGAGGGAAAAGTGTTTATCTTCCTAGAGGACAGGAAGAGAATAATTAATTACTTATAATAATCTGATTAGCTCAACCAGTCTGGCAGGGGCTGCTCTGACCTGTCCTCTGCAGAAGTGCTTTGTCACTGAGGTGAGAGAGATTACAGCAGCAGTTTGGTGATTGAATTAAAGAAAATTGCATCACATTATAGTGGCAAACCACTTGAAGCAAATGATTTTACAGCTTCCTAATGCATTTTATTTTCTCTGACAGGCAGGATCAGATTGCTTTTTCCATGATAGATGAAAACAATGAAAATGTTTTCAGCTATGGTATTTACACATTTTGGGCAGCTTTTCTCCCTGCTGCTTTAGCAGAGGTGGTGTCACAGGCTCTGACTATCCCTGGCTGTATCTGAAGGAAGTGGTCTACAGGAGAGCAAGTGTTTGAAATGCTTTAGTCCATAAATCCAAGGCAGGAAACCTGGACCCTTGGGTGTTGAGGGGAAGATTTTCGAAGTTCTTTAATTTTTAGAGCCTCAGATTAATGCTGCTGTCCTGGAGGCAGCACTGTTCACCTCAATGAGAGCCAACAGCAGCTTTGGGGATGACTAAAGTTTCTGTTCACTCCATGTGATGCTGGATGAGCAGCAAACCTGCTGAGTGCCAGCTCCAGGGGCACAGGAAGCTGAACCGTGGGCACCTCCTGATGCTCAGCCCCTGTGCACTACAACATGGGCACAGCCAGACCCACACGTGGCAGCTTGGGTTCCAAGCTCTCCTTGGAACCCTTGTTCAGGCAGGGCAGCAAGAAAATTGCAGAGCACACCCAGGGCACGGCCCCAGGACTGTAAATGTCATTTTAATGAGCTAAGGATGAGCTCCAACAAACATCATATGGATCTGGGTCTCGATTAGCAGGTTGCTCCTCATCTGGGAATACAGTGGGGTTTGCCTGGCAATTTCTTCTTCTGAAAAGGCACTTTTATGCTCACTTTTTGCCACTGGGAAAAGCAATTGCTTTGTGGATATTTTTGTAATGTATTAAATTTGACCTGAAAAAAAAAAATCCCCTTTATATTTCCTTCCCCTTTTGTCTTCTGTGGTCTACAAATACTGGTGAAACCCCTAAACTGTTCAAACAAATATGTTGTCATTTGAGGAAAAGAGATTTATCATTCTCATAATGTATTATTTATATTATAATATATTTCTAATGATTGTGTGTTATTACAGTGAGAGCAATAATAATACTAGGAGACTTTCAGCCAAACTTAAAACACCCTTGATTGCTCAAGTTTAACACTTGCACTTCAACATTTCTGGGTTTATGTGTTTGATATGATTCTGTGTCTTTTCAGCTGCAGGAGGAGATTCTCAGTGGTTATACTGTGATTGTTGGTGCACTGAGAAAAAAATGACAAAAGAAACCAAAGCAAGAGTTGGCAGCCAAAGTGTTGAATGAGCTGAATTCCCAACGAAGTTTTTGGGTTTTTTAAGTGAAGAAATATTAAGGACATGGGCATCATATTGGCCATTTGGATTTTAGGTTCCATATTTTGCTGTGCTCAATTCCACAGATGCAGTACATGCACATCTGAGCCTCCATCTCAGGTGTGGTAAGTGTGGTCAGGATAAGGGGAAAACAGGTAGAAGCCACCAAGATGAAATATGAAGAAATAAAGGCACGAAAAGGCTGTGCAACCTTACCTATGTAATAAGAGAACTTAACCAAGAAGCATTTTTAATACTTTCCACATGATTTTACACTATTTCCATGTCCAGAAACCTCTTTAAAACTATTTAAAGAGTTTTGTTTTGTTTTCTTTTTAAACCTGTTCTCCTCATCAAAGTCTATGGGGAGTAAAGAGGACAATTCAGGGTCAATACCAAGCCAAGTCAGAGCCACTTGCTAAGTTGGATGGAAATTACACCAGAAAAAGACAAGAGTCATAGTAAGAGTAAAAAACAGAATAAAAAAAGCTATTGTACAAATTGGCTCCAGACCAATTTAAAAGGAGTCCAGCCTCATGCACCCTTAAACACCTGGAGAATAATGCCCAGTTTCACATGGAATTGGAGATGTCACTGCTAGAGCAAGTCACAAGCTAGAAGCAAAGTTTTCCGCAGAGTCTTATGTTAACTTGAATAATATTAAAGAAAAAAAAGTCAACTGAACCGAGAGAAATTGTCAGGAACTGTCACAGCCTTCACCCCAGGTAAAGGATAAGTACAAATTCTCCTCCGTGGCACTTGGTAAGTAATTAGAGACATTCTGGAGGCACTCGAGCAGTGACATTTGCAGAGACCACTGGGATCACTCACCCTTTGTGTTTAGCACCAGGAAACTTTATCTCTAAAAGCTCATTATTTCCCAGCACTCAGAACTATAGGGCACGGCTTAATAGATAACAGATTTCTTACCTGGTGTGTACTCTGCAGACCAAACTCTCAAAATCTATGCCAGTATTTGGTCTAGCAGTAAATACAAAGAATGTAAGTAGAAAAGCTGCTGAAAACAACCAAAGGAACTGCATTATAGATCATTGGGGGAAAATAAAAAGCTTCTTAAGAACACTGGAAATGTCCTAACATTCCATGGGGTTTTCAGAGTTATAATTGGCTTTCAAAGTGGTGTTGTTAGCTACATAAACAGCTTCGTGGGGGGAGGTTTATCTACATTACCATCAAAATAAGATTGTACATAGATAATTTAAAAAAAAAAAAAGAAAAATATTATTTAAAAAAAGAACAAATTAAGAGGGTGAAAGGAAAAATTTAAATTGTTCAAGCTCTTTCTTTTTTTCCCAGTGGAATATTTCACAGTGAGTTATATATGTCTCTGGATTTCCTGTAGTCATGAGACTGCAGAGATAATGGGAAGGAAATCTGTGGTGTGTGGTTCTCCTCTGGTACCTCTGCTCTTACCAGCAATGCTCATTTACTCATCACAGTTAACTTTACACTGACTCAGGAGAAAACACTCAGGTCTGAAATCACAGTTATTTTGAAGTCTGAAAAGGATGCAGACGTTTACAAGGACACTTAAACAAGTTTTAATGGTGACAAATGTAAATTTTGACAAGTTTGTCTGGCAAACATTATCGAGCTGTCTTTTCAGGAGGAATAATTGATCTGCTTTTCATGCAAATTCATGGCATCACTTCACCTTTGCACTCAGATCAGATTTTCTGTACCATGATCACCTCACCCATCATTTTTCCTTCTATTGGTTTTTGAGCACGTTTTTCTAACTGTGCCCAGAATATTTGGTCACCACCAGTTGCTTTCACACAGCCTCAGAATGTTCTTTCATTAGCATTCTCTTTACATCACAATTTTCTATCAGTAACATTCTAGGCAAAGTTTCAAAGTGCAGGTTTTTCAATAGAAAAATTTGTATTTGTTATTAAAAGTGGGGGATTTTGTAAAAAAATATTTGGAAACTAAGAAATAATGGTGTTTTGTGACCCAGAGAATCATTTTATTTTGTTATGTGGCTCTGCTTTAAGCCTGCTCACTGGACAGATATAATAGTGCTTGACTGTTAGTCTATTTCAAGTGAATTAGAATAACTTTTATTCAAACAATAGCAAACAGTTCCCTAGTGATAACATCACTCCACTTCTTCTGTTCAGTCCAGGGCTATTTGCCTGAAATGCAAAGTTCTCTTACTATTTAATTATATTTTAACAAACTTCAGCCTTTTTATTCCAATATTATGGAAATTTACTTTTAGAAACACAATCATAAAGATTTAATAATAGGCTTATTCTCTATTTTGTAGAACATGAAATTATTATGCTAATGATGTGAGTTATCACATTCCTCTCATAATTTATTTTTGAGAGTGGTTACTGTAGGAGTTAAGGTTTTTAGATATCATTTCCCCCTTTCATGTTAGACTTTTTTTGGTGTATTTTGAGTGGTTTTCTCTGATACACAAGAAAAAATATGTTGCAAAAAAATGCAAAAAAACCATTTTTTTGCTCCCCTAAATAACAACAACTGATAATTTCATCCCTAATTTTGATTTTATGAGCTGCATCTGTTTTTACTTACTGCTATTTAACAATTCCACTTACTTCCCCCCACATTTTCAGTCTTGGAAAGCTTCAGGAAAGGAATCTTTCACTGGGAAACATAAATTTGAAGATGCAACTTTATAGACTCCATATCAGGACTGTGTCACCACATCCTGAAGAACAGCCTGTCCCTGCTCCCAGGCCCTGGGAGCTCTCTCTAAGGCTGGAGGATTCATTCTCTGCCAAGGTGGGCGATATCGACCTGCTGTTATCACATCCTGTTGGATGGGAGGCTTCAGAGTGCTTGGGGAGAGGGCAGAGCTCAGTCCATCAGCTCCTTTTGTGCCCCTGCTTGCTCTGTTTGCACAGCAGCAGAGACCTTCCAGGGGTGCCAGAAACGCTCCTGGTGTCACCTCCAGCTCCCTGGGGGCAGGGAACAGCAGCCCAAGGACTGGGAAAGGATGACAAGGCTCAGAGCCCAGCAATCCCTTCAGTTTAGGCAGTGCTAAAGAGCAGGAAATCGAGAGGGAATGGGACAGTCCCAAGGGAAAAGCCCCTCCCCAAAACAGACAGACAAACAAAAAACCACAAAGCCAATAACAAACAAACACAAACAAACACAAAAACAAGCAACACAAAACAAAAAAGTATTGAAAAGAAAGCAATACTTGAAAAGTATTTCTTTCCATAGCTTAGAGTTTAAAGCGCAGGAGTTAACAGCTTTGAGGACAAAATCTCAGCAAGTCAAAACATGCAGAGCATCACTGGGAGAATCTGTGTTAGAACGAGGGCTCAGCTTTGTTCGCCTTCTCCCAAAGCAAAGCTGTCTTCTCCTAAACAGAATGGTATCACTGAAACAAAAAAGAAACTCAATTAAAACTTTTCAGGCTTTTTTTTTTTTTTTAAATTATCCAATTCCTTCCTCTCTCGTGCTCCCACCAAAAGCCTTTTCTCAAATTCTTTGCAGCAGTGGTGGCCCTTGAAGGACCTCCTTTTCCTCTGGCTGTACCTGGCCAGGTGAAGACTCATTTGTTCAGTGACAGGTTCCATCCCATGTGATGTCTGTGGGCAAATTGCTGTGTCACTTTGTGCCCTGAGCAGATAATTTTGTTCATGTCTGGATCATTCAGGGGAATGTTGTACAAACTCTGCAGACTGAGCCTCGATGCAGGTTTTGCTGCAGCTTTCCACTAGCACAGAAGTGCATAATTAAATCCCTATAAGCACAGTAATCCACAGCCCCAGCTATCACTACAGTCCCATTCATCACCCCTGCTGCTGCTTTCAGGCATCTTTTTTAATTCCAGAAGTTGAAGGCATCCATATTTCTGAAACACATTTAAAACTGAGAATAAATTCACCTGAAAGAAGAGAGGGATGAAAAAAAAGCATGAAGCTGAAGGAAAATAAAAGAAGCCAGCAAACCTGACAAAGCTGTAAGTGTGCAATGCTAATTATCCAGCTTTAATATTAGCCTCAAGCCTATAATTCCTGGAAAGATCCATAGAAATCTATAGGAAACAGGACTTTGCCAGTTCACATGTTAAAGAACACTGTGATTAGAAATTCAAATGCAGTTTGGATGGATATCTCACCTTGCCTGACACTTTCAGTTCTTTCCAAAACTTCCAAAGACCTGTGGAAAGAAGCTTTAGTCGAGGAACTACTCAGCTGGAAACACGAATGGTTCCTTAACACTTCACTACTCATTACTGCCTGCTGGGATGTTGGTGCTGAAGGAGGCCAGGATCAGCTGAAGTGCCCTTACTCTTCGGATATTAGCAGTTTCCTGAATTGTTTCTAGCATCTGCTAGAATTTAAAGTATTCCCAAACCCACTCTTTATTGCCCTGGTGTGCTGGCTACCCAGAAGCCAAAAGAGCAGCTATTGTGTCTTAAACAAGTAGCAGTCATCTTTGATCCTGAACATTTCCAATGTACCATGGGTGCAAAACAGCTGTTTCCCCAGTATTTGCCTTTCTGAAAAAGAAACAGCAGCAATAATGTATCCCTTTCAAAAATAATTAGCCATTTGGGGAATCAATGGTTTCTATATTTAAGTTTTTGAATCAAATCCATTGTGATTTTCAGAGAGCAGAACATTACACGTTCTGGAAGCTGGATAATAGGAGCTGCACGCTGGGGACTTTTCTGTCTGTCCCCACGCACAGATGTGCTTGTGGCAGGGACCACAGGGGGGATAAAAAATCATGTTTCACAGCAACACCAAGAAATTAATGGGCACAAAGACCTCAAAAACAATGCTCCTAGCTCAAGATAATGACCCACTGACAGAACCACATTTTGGGAGGAAAAAGTGATAGCTTGTAGTATTTCTGTCCAGGGATTAGAATGTCCTTGGTTCTGTTCCCAGGGCTGACACTGGCCTGCTGAATGACTGTCACTCACTTTGCAGCTATATGTCCCAGTTCCCAATTTGAAAAATTATTCCAGTTCTTTGTAACACACTCATTGAGATCTGCTGATAAAGTCCTTTTATTCTTGGGAATAATTGCAGAGCTGGCATTATCATCTGGTGCCTGCACGGATTTGCACACACCTCGTTGAATGACAAGTTTTATCCAGCACTGAGTGTAGTGGCTTCCCCTGAATGTATTGCCTTGTCTTCCTGTTGATCCTCCTCTGTCATTATCTCACTGTTTAATTCATGAGGACCTGGTTATGAAAACTGGTGGTGAAAACTGGTGTTTCAGTTTATAAGGAAAAGTGTTACTGTTTAGGGATAATGGACATCCTAAATTTTGGCTTTAATTTTAATTTCAGTACTGGGGATTGGAGTGTCTGCCATTGGGGAGGGGCTGAGAGAGATGGGACTGCTCGAGCTGGAGGAAAATTAAGGCTCGGAGGTGTTTTTTCAATGCATGCAATTACCAGGGGTGCTCAGAGATGGGGTGGGAGGCACTGGTTGTGCTGGTCACTGTGGGAAAACTGCTCTAGAAACAGTGGCAGCGAGAAGTGCGAGGGGAAAGGTGAGATGCAGCCCCTGACACGAGCAGAATAACACAAGTTCTGACTGCCTGGCTCCCACTCAAGTTTATTAAGTGGCTGAAAAGTGATAAATTGCTTTAGAGGTGTACAGCGTGGATCAGCACGGATCCAGCCCTTTTCATTACACAGAGAGTAATTACAATATCCCACACCCCTCCTTTTCTTAAATCCAGCACCAGTTTTGGTGTGTGTTTGTGTGGAGTTGTGTTGAATCCATATGTGCACTGACAGTACAATTCATTGCACCTCCTGGAGTTGAGAACCAAGAAATTTAAAGACTATTGGTATGTGCTTCTAATACACATATTTAGGGTTTTTTACATTTGTATAATTACATCATTTTTATCTTCCACACTCTCAACTTAAAAGAAGTAGTTAAAGCAATATAAACATTCTGGCCTTTTTTTTTTTACCTAGATTCTCTTTTAAATGAATAAATTTTTTGGCTGGAGAATGAGCAGCATGTACAGAAAGTTAAGCTAAATATTTATGGTATATAAAGTGATTAAGTGTAACACAATTCTACTTTTTTATATAAAACCACCTTAAATGGGAAGAAAAGCCTCTGGATTCTTCGGTAATCTTCAACAACAAACTAAAGCAGTCAGCACCGCTTAGATCTCTTAAATCTGTCCTCAAAGACAGATTTTCTCTCTTATAATTTCCCTGTTTAATGCATTATTAGTCAGAAATATGGCACAGACATGAACACCCAAAATGCCAGCACGCAAACCTTCCAATAATGTTTTTTTCCTTTCTCTTGTTTTGCCTAAGCCTTTCCTGCCTCACTGCAGGCCTGCATTTTTCAGCCTATCCTCTCAGGAATAATTGCACAGTTTTAAAGGATTTGCAGAACACTTTGTCAGGATTTGACACTCCTATATTAGATGTGACGATAAACATCACACCCAGGCCTTACTTCCATGTAGCCAAATAAACAAGATCATAAAGACCATTTGCATTCTTCCCACCTGGCTCCCTTCCCTGTGTTTGAATTATTGCTGTGCTCTGAGTTTGCTTTGGTTTAGGCAGTCAGGCAAGGATTATATGCCTCAGTGAAAGATATTTGAATTTCTTTATCTTTCCCTGGGGTGGGTGTCAATACCACAAACCAGAGTTGTTCTGTCTGGGGAAAACTGACCCCAGCTCCTGATGTGGAAGGGAAAGCCTGTGCAGGGCTGGTTCTCAGTGTCCTCTGATGCTCTTTCTCCTTTCTCTAGTCGACAGTTTTCACATAGGTTATACATTTAAAGAAACTTTTCTCTTTCTAGAAAGGATGTTAATTTATCCATCTTGGAAGACAAGTTTTCAGGCTTTTGTCCATAGCTGGTGGATACACAGGAACAGCAAGAGAGACCCTCACAGTCTGAATTGTCAGATTTGCTTTTAATGTCTTGGATTAATATGTGAATGTGTCTCAATTTGAGATGAGGGGATTTAGGGAGGGTATAATGGTCATATCTATCTCTTTGATTGCCTAATTCAGCACATTTAAATTGATCCTTTGTCCTTTTCTGTCTGAGTTGTGGAAGTGCTCATTAGTCAGAGCTGTAGCTGGAGCAATGAGCATGGAATTCAGGAGGATAACCCCAACCAGCCAGGCAGGACTTGTAAAGAAAGGTAATAAACATTTCTTCTATAACTGCTCATGTCTGGGCAGAATGGGTGAAGCAAACCAGGCAAACCCTGCTGGGGATGTGTGTGGGGAAGTTGGGTTTGTTTTGCAGGTGTATCAATGTCTCTAATTCGTGTCTGTGTTACAGCCTGCAAATCCACTTTAATTTACACCTTAGACATTCAGACTGCAAAACATCACTGTTACTGAAATTTGGTGTCATTTTCAGCTGGCTTGCTCTATCAGATAAGACCTGATGAGGTCTCCTAGCCTTGAGGAGATGGAGTGCAGGGGAAAGTAATTAAAGAAGTATTCAGTGAAGGGCTGTGGCCAAGTCTGTAGTTTAAAGCATGGCATAACTTGGTTTCTGTGTTGTCTTTGTGGCTTTATGTCACTGTGTTCCTACTGAATCTTTAAATAAGAAAAACTTAGCAATTAAGAGGGGAAAGCCTTTTTCAAGTGGTATGCTGCAAAAAATGTGTAACAAGGAGAAGAGCCTTAAGTATCTGTTTTGGAAGCTGGTTTAAAACTTAATCTGTTAAATTTACCTTTTATTTCTATTACCATAACTAGCAAACATGCACTTTGCTTCTGATAGAAACTCTAAACTCTCAACATCCTTTAAAAATTTTCCAGAGTGCCTATTTTTTTTTTCATGAATAGTTATAGCAGCATAAATTCTAAATAACAGGAGATGCTCAAAGCTACCATCTACCAAACTTAACACCCCCTGCTAATGGTAACTTTGAAGTCACCTTCTTGACTTCCTGAAAAATGGCACACAAAATGGGCAAGAAATTACTTTTATTGTCTTTGATGCAGCTGTAAAACATGCATGTGAGGTGGAGATCAGCAATTAAAGTTCTTAAGAGGAGGGCAGTGTCACTCTTTGCTCTTGTGAAAATCTTCCAAACTCATTGATGCCTTAATTTGGCTACTTAGAAACAGAGATCAGACAGGAATAAAGGAATAAAGTATTTATCTGAAAGGCTTTCAGGTGTACACTTCAAAATTTAAAGGTCTTGCTTTGGTGGATCTTAAAATGGATGCTTGGGTCATGAGAGCTTTACACTTTTTATAACAATATTAATTCACTAAGCAGAACTCAGCCAATGATGTGATTTTTCTCAGCTTGCCCTCTTCTTTTCAAGATGATGGTTTACAGTTCTTGTTTTGGGATGTCCTTGGAGGGCAAGGTAGAGGTTTTGTTATGTCTCTCTTTGCACAGAGAACAGCATAAGAGAGCAGCATTTAACAGGCTACAGTTATTTAACTATTTAACTAGCAATACAGAATTTGAAAAATGTAAAAGTCAAAACTTAAAGCATCAGCATCTCCACTTTGATCCATCACTGACAAAGAAAATTGCATGTTTATGGGGGAATTTGGATGCCTGGATGTTGCTGCAGTGAGAAGTGGCACAGCTGTCCTCAAGGTTTGGAATTTCAGGAGCTGAACTTCCAGGGTGGGCATCACATTGCATCCCTATGGCAGCCCTTCTTCTTTTTACCCTCGAGGATCAGTATTAGGAATTCATCATCAATGCCTCTGCAAAAAAAGATAAATATCTTTTTTGCTGGGATGTTCACTGGTTACTGTTGTTGATTTATGCCTGCTTTATCTGTTGTACCCTGAACAAAAACAGTGAAATGGATTAAAAGAAAATCAGTCGTCCTCACCTCACTTACATCTAGAAAGACAGAAGAAGACTCTTCAAAGATTTTCACCTCTTATTTTTTTGGTGACGTTTTTCATTTGGGTTTTTTGTGGTTTTTTATTTATGTCTGTGGTTGGAAAACCCGAGTGGGTACACATTTCTGGAAAATCAGCTTCTTGCCCTTGAGCTGCAAACATGTATCATCATTATAAATTTTTTGTTATCCATTTTTTATTTCAAGCTTTTATTAAAAATAAACGACTAAAACAACATTTTACTTCAAAACAAATGAATATGTTGTTTTAGAACCAAAAGGCTGTTGTGGAGGTACTTCCAGTTGGAGAAACACTTGTGGAGAATGAAACCCGTGACTCAAGGGTTTTCTGCTTTTACAAAAATGCAGTATTTCCCTGTGAACACCTTTTGATAGGGGAATTTCTCTGGGGACCTCAATTCACACCTAAAAATTTCCAGATGTGGTCATTTACCCCACAATGAACAAATTAAAAACCTTTCCCATGCCTCAATCAAAACTAAGTACGGATTTCGGGGCCCATCCCAAAGAAAATGCAAATTAAAATATAAAACATATTCTTATTTCGTCCATCAGGAAAGAAAATAAGGCAACATGGGGCCATACCTGTGCTGTCTCACACACTTTTATCATAGCATTTCCTCCTTTTCTGTATTTATCACATTCTGCTGACCTGGGGAGCTGACACTCCCAGCACCCGAGCAGGCAAAGAGCTCAGCAGCAGAGCACTTTTCTTTCATCCACAGTCCCACGAATGACTTCCCTTTTCTTCTTCTGCTTGTGAAAAACCAAGTTCACTCTGTTGGCAAAATTTTGTAGATTTAATAAGGAGTTTGATGAAAGGACAATAAGAGATGGAAATAAAGCAAAGAGTTAATACAGCTGGGTGCCTGGCAGGCTGCCAAGAGCACACCTCTACTCAAATTCCTTAAATGCAACCACCTTTTGCACATTCATGGAGTGTCTTGCATGATTCAAACATTCCTTTTTTGGTACTTTTTGGGTTTCAAGTTCCCCCCATCCTGTTACTATTTCCTTTTTTTAGGTCTGTTTAAAATTTGATAATCTGATGTGGTCCAGTTCTGTTGACCAAATCCTCTGCTTATCCTGTGTTCCAGTTCCTGATCAATAAATTCTTCCGTCCAGGTTCTGAGGCCTGTCATTGTTATCTTCATCCAGACAATCCAGGAATGTGGGGAACTTCCTTTCTTATCTTTGCTATTCTCTGAGTTAGTCACATGAACAAAAAGGAGCATTCCATATACCATGCTATAATCCTAAAAAATCACACTACTATTTTTAAAAAACTATATCCATGCAACTAAGTTTTCTAACATTACATATATGACATTCATTTTAATATTTGCAAAAAGCCAATAATAAAACATGCACTTATAATACACTTTTTATTTTTATGCTGTGGTTCACGTAAAAAAATAAAAAAAGGCATTCAAAAAGTGGCATTTCAAATACATTTTAGAAACCAAGGATTAGCAAAATACCACATTCTGTCAAAATGTTAAGAAGGCATTTTCTTATGAGGCGTGAGAAATAATTAATTGTGTTTCCTAATGTTAACTTGTGGCCATTACAACTGTTGGAAATTAATGAAAAATATGTAGGCATTCTGCTGCCTGAGCAGGTATCCTTTATTTTGTGTTCTCATGGGCTGGAGGCTGCCAGAAGGGATCAGGGCCCCTCTCTGCACACTACAATACTGGCACAGAATATGCAGCACTTTGTCTTAAAAGATTAGTGCTTGGCTGTAACACGAGCAGGCATCTGGTTAAGAGCTCTTGAATCAGAATTTAATCAGCCAGGAAAGGTAATGAGGGAGAGAAAAGAAATATCATTGCCTCCACCTTGGATGGGGGTCTAGGAAGAAGAAACTAAGTGCCTACTTTTTATCCACAAGGTCTCAGGTGGTGTTTAGATGTCTTGGGGATCAGAGCAGCACCACAGTTAGAAAACAATCCCTTCCTTAACTGCAATGAAAAGCTATAGGAAAAGGCACTTCCTCCATCAGGACTTTCTGGGAAAAAACTCTCTAAAAATAAAGAAAAATACTAGCAGAAAATATTGGAATAAGATCAGTTTTCTCAATTTTTAAAAAATTTCCTTAAATAACCAGCGTTAAATACTCTTACTTCTTTCCACAGTTAAAAAGGAAATACATCTTTAGAAAATGTTTTTATCTTTTAGGAATATGACCATTAATTAAAAATGTCAAAAAATGACCTCTCCAAAAGCTAGTTTTATTACATAATTTTAAGATTGATTAATTAATATATAAGAAAATTTTTATAACTTTTAGTCTGATTTTTTGTCAGACTTCATATATCTCACAGCCCATACAATCACAGGTTTTTTTCTTTACCCAATGCCTTATGTTTTCCTGAAACAAATAATTGAGAAATACACTCCTTCTTCCTCTGAAGAAATCACAACATGTAAATGTAAAACTTTGTTGATTTTTAATCAGCATCACTCTTACAGAATTGTTCCTTAGTTATAATCTTATGCCATACTTATAATTTCAATATCTGAGCTCTAACTTGTGGCTGCTGGTTCCTGTAATTTCTGTGGTTGGTGCATTTGAAATACTGAAAGGAAACAAAGCAGGGGAAAGCCCTGGCAGAGTTAATTTTCTCTTTATTATGATATTTAATTATACACCATAATCAACTCACCTCTTGATCTTAAATTAAAAGTGTTTGAGTTCAACTCATTTAGCTTTATGTTTAAATTTTTGCTCAGCCACACAAATTGAACTCTAAAAACTTCCAAATTAAAAGCTTTTTTTCAGATTGAAATATTACTCTTAGAATAATAGCGATTAACATAATAATAATTAAAATATTAATTATTCTGTTTTTTCTAAACCTGTATAGATTTTTCAAATTATCAAAACTTTGACAAGCCCTGGTTCATGTCTGTGTTAGCAGCAGGGTATGCAGAGGAGAAATCAGCTTGTAGTTATTGATTACTTTGGTGATAGAGTGTGTTCCCCAAAAGTAACAGCAAACAAAGCCCTAAATACATCCTAACCAGAGCTTAAAAGCTGCTAGAAATGAAAATAAGTGGTACTGGAAATGATAGTAAGTTGTTCTCACAGACAAAGTGGTGTGTGCCCCAGGGTCTGTGCCTGATTATGGTTTATTAATTTAACAATTAATAATAGATGTCCACTTCATCTTGCTAAATGGCTTGTATATATCTCCATTATTAACTGTGAATACATTAATAAAGATGCAGTGCCAAGAGCAGAGACATATGCATGTGGGTAAGCTAAACTTGTCTCCTTTTTTTCCTTTCAAATTCACTGCTTCAAAAACCTTTCTTGGCACAGAGAGAGATCTTTTTGGACTAAAAGGAGCAGTTTTGTTCTTTTTTAGACCAAAAAGAACAGTTGTGTTTCTCTGGAGAGCAGGGGAGCCTCTGAAGTGGTTTCATTCAGAGGCCAGCATGGCAATTTTCAGGAATAATTCTGAATAATTCTGTTCTGAGTCAAGTCAGTTCAGCACGAGTAGTAGAGTAACTGGGCAAACCCAGAGTCCTTCTGGAACAACAGTTAGGGGACATGGAGGCAAAGAAACCCTTCAAAAGCCAGCCAAGAGGAAGGATCAGCCCAAGCCAGGGTCCTGTTTGTAGCAGCAGATGTCTGAAGGATAGTTTTAGATCCAGGAGAGCATCTGGTGATGTTTTCTAACTATATTCTTCCATCTTTGAAATTATTTTCTTCCCAGAGTTTCCTGAACTGAACTGTTTTAAGGCTCTCATTGTACTACTTGGAGGAGAAGAAACAGTCAATGGGAGAGTGTCAAACATGGGATTGCACTGAGATTAGAGCTGTCTTCTGAAGCAGCACTGGAATTCTGCCCTCAGGGCCTGTTTGGCAATTCCTGAGATAAGTCTGGTTATTGTTTCATGCCATGTTCAGCAACAGTCCAGAGCAGTAAGGAGGAGAAATGCATCTCTCTCAATCCAGCAGGTGACCCTGGGTGGGGACAGCAAACATTTATTCTTGACCATGCCCCACCAAGGAGCAGCCACCATGCTGGCAGCCAGAGGGAAAAGAAAGCTGGAGAAATGAGCTCACAGGGATCTCATGAGCTTCAAAAGCTTCAAAGTCCTGCTTCTGGAATAGAATAACTTCTTGCAATATTTCAGACTCTGGATGAGAAAAGTCCTGGAGAAATCTGAACAAGAGTCAGGAGCGTGCCCCTCCAGCAAAGATCAGCTGCACCCTGGCTGTTTGCATCACAACACAGAATCACTCCAGGAAGGAGCTGATCCTTCTGTGTGGCATTTGTGAGACCACCACCGGAGTTTTGGGCTGGGAAAGTACAGTTTGGGAGTTCACACTGCAGGGAGAGTCACTGGCATATGGAACTGGAGCTACGAAGCTCCTTGCTGAGGGTGACTTGACGTGCAGGTGTCCAAAGACCCTGGACATGGAGCTGCCAGGCAGGGGCAGAATGACTTTGGAAGGTAGTTGGGAATGTGCTGTGGCTTGGAATCGATGCCATGTGACTGGCAAGGTTTGCACACAGATAGGCAGGTTCTACCCAGAACTGTGGGAGAACTGTTTCTGCAAATCCCAGAATGGTTTGAGCTGGAAGCAACCTCAAAGTTCATCCAGTTCCAACCCCCTGCCAGCCCACAGAGGAGATGTGATGGCTCAAGGATCATTATGCAGCACTGCACTCTAATAGCAGCCTTTTGAAAGGAAAATGCTTCCACCTCACAGCAGTATTTGAAATATTCTTCGCTTCATTCCGAGCCTTGGTGCCAGAGTCCATTAACTGCTGCTTCTGCAGATGATTCCATGGATCTCTCCTAATCCTCATGATTAAGCTTTGCTAATGCTGCACACATTCAATACACATGTCCTCATCATGCCATTGTCACTGAATGGTCCTGGTTAAATGGGAAGTTTTGCAAGAGCAGGAACAGCAGCTTTGTGTGCAACACTACTGCTTAAGGATTTACTTACCTTGGAAAGTCGAAGCATTAATCCATTCAGTTATAATTTTTCTTTATGACCATATTTTTTGGAAACGTTTTCTGATATATTTAATGATTTGCAACTGCTTAGGTGGATTTCACCCAAGCTTTTTAAAGGGGAAAAGGCACTGCATGACACTTAGCAACAAAGTCTATCTTTAACTATTTAATTACCTAGACATTGACCTGCATGAAAATATCAAAAAGTAAAGGCAAAAGTGAAGTGTCATCTCCCCCTGAGACAGAAAGAGGTCACAAATTACCCTTGTTGTCCTTCAAATGAATGATGTGACACTTTTCATGGATCACTAACTTTCCAATAGACTGAGAAGGGGATCTTAGGGAAGGGATTTGGATTCTACATATCTAGAAGGCTGATGTTGTAAAAATGGTGTCAGATGTTATAAAAACAGCAGGAAATGTGCTCAGTGTGTCAAAGCCAAACCACAAAGGGCATGAAGTGTTTTTTTGGCTGTCACACCCTTTCAATATGTGATGGCAAGGGCTTGTGTTTTTACTGGTGTTGATAAATATCCCTCCTGCTAAAATAAAACTGCTGTTAAAAATTATAAAAGTTCTTTCTCTGAATTGGAAATATTCAAGATTTCTAGTTTTAATGAAGCAATTTTTTTTACAAATGTGCATTTTTTTCTAACAGTGAAAGAGACAAATCTTAATAAAATTGAATACTTCCCACAGCCGAGCTAAAATAAAGATAACCGAGTGTGGATGTTAACACTTGGTCAGAGGAGAATCCTCAGCTCTTGCTCAGCACCTGTGGGAACCAGGTACCTTCTCACAGACCTGAGAACCATGAGAAAGTTTCTCTTGCTGTGGAAAAAGAATTGCTTCCCACAGCTAGAAGCTGGGAAACCTCTAGAAGGTTTTGTAAACCTCTGAGATGTTTTGAGAAAATTTTATCTCAATGGTATTTGTTGCTTTTGTTATCCTGACAGATTTCTCTGGCACCAACCAATTGTAGTTACTCTTGTCTCTCTCTGCTTCTGACCTGGTGGAAGAAGCAGCCAGGTCAGAGAGCAGCTGGACCTTGTTCAGAGATGTCCTTTTCCTGTCTGCCTGTTTGTTTTGCATGAAATATGTGTGAAATAAAGAAGATATCTTGCCTTCTGATCTGGAGTCATTTTTATGCTGCAAGAGGCCAAACCTGGCCATAAATTGCAATAACCAAGAGCTGCCAGAGTGAGTTTGCTGTTCCATCAGCCCCCAACACATTTGGGCAGGAGTGGAGTGTTGGAGGGAAGCAGTGTGAGACCAAACTCACACTTCACACTTGAGAACTGTTGTGAATCCTGCCCATCTCCATGGGCTGGGCTCAGGGCATGCACAAACCGAGGGCAGGTTTCAGCAGCTCTCATAAAATATATAAAATATATACCATAAAATATCATAAAATGCACAGTGGGAGGGAGTGCAAAACAGGCAATTAGCAAAACTGCTAATCCTTCCAGGAGGAATGCCACCCTCCTCACGTTAGGCCTCGTACGTCGTTCGTGGGGAAGAGAGAGAATTAAATGGGAAAAGAGGACTATTAAAACAACACTTAATTGTGACAAGTTGATAAAGTGTCCCACCAGCTAATCAATACAGCTTCTGGGAGTCTAACAGCCTTATCAATGTTACTGATGTCTGCATATCAGCTAGTTTTAAGTTCCTGGACTGCATTTACAGAGAGCCAGGGGAAAACTTTTTATATTGCAAAGGAGCTGGGAGGAAGGGGAAGCCAGCAGACAAGTAGTTTTTCCTTCATATTTCATATTTTCTTCATATTTCATTTGTATCATGCTGGTCCTTCCCCCAGAGGGTGGCTGGGCACTGGAACAGGCTCCCCAGGGCAGTGGTCACAGCAGCAAGTGTGACAGAGCTCAAGAAGCATGTGGACAACACTCTCAGGCACAGGGTGGGGTTTTTGGGGTTGTCCTGTGCAGGGCCAGGACTTTCCTTCAATCCTTGTGTGTCCCTTCCAACTCAGAATATTCTATGATACTGCTTCTGTTCCTGGTAAGGTTTTACCCTTCTCTCTCTTTCTCTTGTAAAAAAAAAAGAAAAAAAGAACAACTAGATCAAGGCTAAATGGGAGATTTGATATGTAATTTACTCTTTTAAAAATAAAGTGGTACTACTAAGTAAGCAGAACTACTACAAAGAAAGCTGCATGTTGAACATACTGATTACCAGAAGAAAAATAAGAAGCTGGAGATATACAATGAAAAAGCTATGCTGGTGCTCAGTGTCCTGCAACACCACCTGTGGACAATTCATCTTCCAGTCCCACCTGTCATTTCCACATTATCAAAGACACCAGAGGTGTCATTTGGCAAAATTGCAAAGTATTCAGTGAAGTTATGTTTAGTTGTTTTATTAGATTTGGATCCCCAGCAGTTCTGCCTTACATGTAGCCATTGCTGTCTGGCTACAGTAATGGACTGAAGTTTAGTGGCAAAATTGTTGTTTGGCGTGGGTGAACAGCAGATACAGTTCATCAAAATATGATGGAGCAGGATCCATTTAAGCCAGTAAAAGTCTCAAGTGGACATTACCTGAGAATTCACAATTTTTGCCTGTGAGATGTTGGGGCAGGACAAGCATAACAAACAGATTTTTATCCTCTTATCTCATTTTACCCAAGGTCTCTGAAAACCAAAGCAGCCACTCCCTCATTGTATTAGTGCTACTTATTTGTAGACTTTTTGGGAAAGCAGAGGAATGATTATCAGACTTGTTAGGCCAGATTTAATTACCCTGCAAGTGGCAAACACCCAGCTTTAGTAGTAACCTTACATGGTATTTGATACTTCTGGGGTGAGTCCACAAGAATCAACTTCTACACATCTTCATGTATTCGGAAAACTTTTCACATGAAATCTTAAGTTAATTTCAAGATCAGAGTTTCCCATTTTGAGAATTTTCCAGCAATTTTTCTGCTGTGTCTCCAAATGCATCAAATGGCCAGCCTGACAGTAGAGTGAAGGAAATTATCTGGGTCTGGTCCAAGAATGACATCAGTTATTCTTTTTTCAGTTTTCATTAAAAGTAGTATTGATGAGGGCAAAATAATTTTCACTAAACACCATCTCCAAACTCTGCTTTTATTATATATTGACCACAATTGTAGTTTGTCTTACACTGACATCTGAGGAGATGTTCCTGTGGGCTGAGGTTTGTTCCCCTCTCTGTTCCATGGGTATTAAAAATCTCTGTCCTGTGGGAGCTAACATCATGAGCATCTGTCACACTGCTAATATTTGCCTTGCTCCTCAATAGGGAAATTTTCTCAAAATGCCTAAGTTAATTAAGGCAAATCAGGGACTAAAAAAGTTGTTTCTAACCTGTGCTTAGCTTGACCTTTTTTTCTGTCCCAGAGCAGAAAAGAGGCTGGTGTGCTCAAAACATTTTTTTCCCGGTTTTATGAAAAAAAGTGACTTCTCTTCACATATCTACTCATCCTTGGGTTTAATTTAATTCAATGCAAGGCTTGCTGGAACAAGTGGTGACAGAAAAAATAGTGAAGATATAGTCAAATAAAAATGCTCAAGAATCCAGCAGTTCATCAGCAGTGGTTTCTGGATTAAAGTGAGGTGTGCCTTGCCAAGGACTGAGAGGTGAAGTTGTCTAACTTTTGCTTGTGCAGGGATTTCCAAAAGGAATTTGACACAACTGTCTAACAGAGTGAAGTAAAAAAAGTTTGTTAATTTATTTCAGTGCACACCTCCAATATACACCTGGGTTGATTCTTGTGCACACCAAGCAGAATAGGAATACAGGTGGAGAGACACTGTGAAAATAGAAGAAATCTTGGTGATATTTGACGAGGATGGAGGAAAATATATTTTTATAACCTGCAAGAGAACTCATCACTAAAATTACATTCTCCTTTCACAAGAGGAATAATGAAATTGTTTCATCAAAAGGGAGAAGTCTGAGAAAAAAAAATTTCCTAGGATTTAAAATACTCAATATAGCTACAAATTTGTAGTCTTGACATGTAACCCTGGCCAAATGAATGCCAGGAGTGATCTAAGAGATCCCTTCTGTGGTTCCACTTCCCTGCCCTTTTCCTATTCCCTCCTTTTGACTTCACTCTCTTTCAACTTCCTCTGCAGCAGCTCTGGTACCCACCTGACCTTCACTGAGCTTTTCTGTCCACTTTCTAGGCAGAAATCTAGGCCACCAAGGAGAAAAGAATAAAAAGAGAAAAAAGAAAAGGAAAAAAAAAAATTAGGGAAAAAATAACCCTAACCCAAAACAAACCCAGGAATAGTTTTCTCCTGATTTAGTATATTCACATTCTGAAGTTTTTTGATGTTCAAGTCCTGCTCCACAGCCTCCAGCACAGGGGCAAGCCATGGTGTAGAGTCTGGAAGATATTTTGCAACATATAATTCGGTATTTTTGGCCCTTGAGCACTGTGATAGATGTTTTTTCTCATATGTCTTTTGGAGTCACCATAAAATTCTCAGCATACACCTGGAGAACATGAAAATGGAAACACAGGTAAGCTGAAAAGGAAAAGCGCACAAAATGAAGAGAAGGAGTGAAAATGAGGGGGGGAAGTGCACTTGAAGACAAATACAGGAAGGGAAGTGGAAGTGGCTTCTGAACATTTATTTTGTTTGGAAATATCAGAAAAGACATATGACATCTGTGAGCCTTTGGCCTTTAAGCTTGGAGAGATGCCTGGGTTCACCTGGGGAGCAGCCTGAACAAATGTCATTTGCAGCTGGGGGAGGCAAAAGAAGGAAAAACTGATGTGCTTGAGTGTGAAAAGGAACTTTGTGACACAGCCCCTGCACTAAGGTGTCAGAAATGAATGGGATTTGGAAGGGAAGGCAAGACTCATTTGAAGCATTCAGAATGAAATAGAAATAGAGAAACCCAGATATTTTGGTGGTAGTCTGGCAGCTCATTCCATCAGTGGTTATATACTCTGTGATTTCACTGCATATATGCAGAAAATAAATCACAGCCTGGTATTGAAAGAACAGGTTTTTCCTTAACTGGCTGGTTAAATGTCTGCCTTACCAAACAAACAGTGGAAACCTTGGTGACAATACCTATTTTTCACGATGGCACACTGACAAACACTACACATAAATCCTGTTTTCTGACTGTGAAATCCATTATTTTCCTCTGGACTGACCTTTCTCGTTCCCTGATCTCCCTCCTTCCCAACACACCAGGTTTTCAGGGTAATGTGTTTTTTAGATGAGTGATTAAGTCAAACCTGTTTTCTACAGGACCTGTGGGTTCATGTTACCTCAAACAATTGTTTCAGGAAACATGAAGTTTTATTCTCCTCCAACTTACGTCTGCTTCCATTCGAAGAGAGAAATGTGTATTTAATTCATCTCATTATTTAATATGTCACCTGACTTCACCACACTTCAGTGTGTTCAGTGCTTTGTTTTGTCCTTTACCACTTTTTTTTTTTGTGTTCTCTAACAAAGCTGAGTTTTAGGGCTGCTGATACAAACCTTTTCCTTTGGTCATTCAAATGATTCTTTCGAGTGTCCTCACTGATCACCTACATGGGTGAGACTGCAATTTTTATTCACTTTCATCAGCTTTGTCTTTTCTTTTTAAGTCAAATTCCATAAACAACTGTGTGCAATGAATTCTAGATGTTGTCTCTATATTTTTGTTAGTTCCTTCCTATTTTTTATCAGGTAAGGCAGGATTTTGCCTGGATATTTTCAGGGGATTCCTTCTGAGGATTCACCTGACTGAAAGACCTGTAGCACTTTCCCTCCTAACCTGTCAGTCTGGCAATGGATCTGAGCTTTGAGAATGGCCTTTCTTTCAAATTCCCACTTCACATAAGTCTCTTAGGCATGCCAGAGCTTATTTACAATGACACAACCAGCAGCACTATCTAGATAGATAAACAAACTTTTTAAATTTTTTTTTGTGCTAGGTAAAATCAGGTACTTTCTTTCAAGAATTTTATCCCCCAAAGGTAAAATAGAGTTTTATTGCCAGTTATGAAGGGAACTGTATCAATTCTCTACAGTTAACCACTTGCTCCAGACCATCTGTCCTTTTTGTAAAGGTTCCTTGGCAAAACCTTTTCCTTTGTTTGGTTTTCAGGGCCCTCAGCTGTGCCCTTGTGCCACAGCAGCTCTGAGCAAGGACACACCAAGTCACACACCAGGACCCCACTGGGCATTAAAGCCTTTTTGGTAATTTCTCTTCTGGGCTCCTGACCCTGTGTGGCTACACCAAAACTTTTCGTGGCCAAAGACATGAGTTTAATAACCATTAAATTAGTACTCTTAGGAAATGGCTGATAAGGAGAGGTGAAAGGGGCCAGAGATTACACCTAATATGTAGTAAGAGCAAAGCTGCCTCCTCCTGGGAGGAGAGGAATGAGCAGGTGGGCCATGCCATTTGTCTCTAGGAAAGGAGCAAAAGTCCTGGCCTGTTTTATTGACAAATACAGAAACAAAAAGTCTGTAAAACAACCAAAAGTTCTGCAGCCATGACTTTCTTTCCTCCTGCCACTTTTCATTGTCCCAAAGATAAATTCCTGTGGCAGTGCTGCCCACGATCTCCTGAACTGTGCACACATGTTGGATGTGCAATCTTCAGCCTTGCTTTCAGAGCTGTAACCCATGGCTGAGCTGGACCCTGACAGAGCTTCCCAAGCACACTCCTAATAAAACCACTATCAGATCAGTGAGAAGCCTGTGATAAAGTGGGAGTCCCTGTAGTTTTCTTCCCTTCCCTCCATGGATGCTTTTTGTAAGCCCACATAAGGAATTTTGATTGAAAAATCAGTTCTCCATAAATAAAATAAAGGACTGTATTCAGTCAAGTAGCTCCCCTGATGCTACTTGCTTCATTAACACTCTTCCCTGGTCTCCAGTGGATATTCAAGTTCTCCTTGGGGAAAATAAACGCCTCTCCAATCTGTTTTTCGCCTCTCATTTTTTTTTAATTCATTTATGGATTTCTGGTGAGCTTAAAACCTGCTATCAAGCTTCAGGAGCTTTTATGCTGCATTTAATTTCCTTCCAAGGTGCTTTTCTCTGCTGGATCCTCTGCAACACTGTCAGGGTTTTGTTTTGAGATCAGGACTTTCTTAGCTGGACCGATTCCTTCTGGGGTAAAATAAACTGCACCATGAGCCTTTTTAGAAAAGAGTAGAGGAGCATCTGTTGTGTTAGCCAAGCCCTACCTGCCTCCCCTGCCAGAGCTGGCACTCAGGGTTTCTTTCCTGTTTTTGACTGACCTTTATAAGGGAGAGATTTCTATTTCAGTTTTGTTGGCAGCCAAGGTAAGCAAGGGCCACAGGCAGGTTAGAGGCTGGTTCTGTTAAAAGCTCTGCGAGCAGATGAAGCACGAGAGCAGCTCCAACCATGAACCCACAGGTAAAAATTAAAAAAAAAAGAGAGAAAAAAACAAACAAAACAAACCCCAGACGCATCTGACAAATCCAGCAAAGATGCTGAGCTGTTTTAGCACAGCCTGGGTGTGCAGGCAATCCAGGAGCAGCAATAACCATGGCTCCTGTCCTGCTCTGCAGCTTTCAGATGACAATTTTCTCTGGGCAGTATGGCAGGGGTGATTATAGAGGATGTGAAAGACTCCTCAGCAGAGAGGATTTAAACGTGAAACTCTGGCCTGAAGAGACACACACAAATCAAATTCCTGTTAGAGTCAGTGTGATCAAGTGGAGAAGTGGATGGCACTCTGCTGGACTCAAAATTTTAAGGATGTATTAGAAATAGCATTAGGGATGAGTCAATGTTCATGCTCTTTGCAGTAAGAACAAAAGAGCCCAGCTAAACCCTGTTATTCCCACTGCACTTCCATATGTTTTATAGCACCCATTATTCTGGCACTGTAGGTGGGTGATTTACACAACTGAGTTGTTAAATGTATATTGGAATTGCATTGCAAACTTAATTTGCAATTTCTTTCATTGGTCTCTATGTGTTTAACAAATGTTTAGGGAGAAAAACCCTTTTGTGGTAGCAAACCTGTGGGACTTACTGTAAATGTAAATAGTTTTCTGTATTTTGAATGCTGATTTCCACCCCATGCACCCATTTCCATAAGTGGAAGTGCTTTAGCTATGAAGTGTTTTGCCTGTTTTCTGAATTTGGGAGCCACCTGAGCTCTGCCTTCCATTTGCTACAAGGACACAGAGGGTGTGACCCATTAATATCCACAATCAAGGTATTTATAGCTCAGCTGGTGACCCAGACAGAAGTTCAATTGCCTACAGATGGATCTTTGATTCTCTCTGAGTTGCCCTCAGAACCTACAGAAGAAAGATGCCCATAAGGGCACTTGGAAGTTGGAAAGGATGCCCAGAGCATAAAAAAGGAGCAGTAGGTCTGGGCAACTAAAACATCACTAAGGACCTCAATGGAAATCTAGTAAATGTAGGCAAATGGGATTAAGAGAGTCTGATCATTTTTTGAAATTGAGTTCTTTTCTTTAGAGGAGCCTGAACAACTTCCTGGCTGCACTGATTGCAGTTTGTGAAACTCCATCCCCATGGGGCAGGCAGACATGAGACAGAAGATACAGGAGACTTGTACTCTCCTGGAAAGTGCAGGGAATTCTTTGGGGAATAAAAAGTGTCACCAGACACCATTAATTGGTACAGCTGGGAAAAGAAACGTGTGCTTCCTTGGTTTGCTTAAAAAAATCTTCACTGCAACTTCAATTAGCACTTCAACACTCCTCAAAACTAGTGTACATGAAAGTGTCCTGATTTTTTCATCATAGAATCAACAATACCTTCTTTCAGATCATTCCTTTCATCAAGGACTTCAAAGCCCTTAATGAAAACATATTTTGTTTGTTTACATTGCATAATGGATCACGGCACAGTAATGCCTGGGTTGACTGATATGCAGGGTGATAGAGCCAAGAAATTCAGCTTCATGTTTTGACCAAATATATCATCTCTGGTTCCAGGTCAGCCACAGGCAAAGGCTGCCTGTGCCCAGGCAGAAGAAAAAGATGAAGAGATGGAAAAATGTTGCAAATACAAAAAAAAAAAAAAAAACCAAAAAAAGCTTGTTAAATAGTTAATGAAAGATTATAAATTTATTTATAGCAGAGAATATCAGAGAAGCAAACAGAAAGAATCCTGATATTTGTATCATTTTGACTCATTTCCTACCATTTCACAGCAAGTTTTTTCCCTTAAGAACACTTATTCAAGATAGTTTATAATTAATTCATATGCACTGGTTGCAGATAGCATACATCTGGAGGAAGATCCCATACTGCATTTAATTAATATCATTTTTTCTCAAGTCTTTTAGTCAGTTTGGCTGGATTCAGCTCACTGGCTGAAGACACATAAATAGAGTTGTGCAGAGACAATCAGCAGGGATGTCCCTCATGAAGATAAAATGCACAGTGAAGGCTTTGCTGGGAGTCAGTTTCTTTGGTCTAACCACATTCCCTGGAATATCTAAGGTACCCACAGGTGAATCAACCACCAGAGATATTTTACCTACACATATTTTGAAAATAATTATGCGTTTTTAATTCCCTTGTTTTCAAATCCTCCCTCCTTTGGAAAACTCAGTCCCATCACCCCCACTCTGTAGCTACAAAATTGGAGGTGAAGAGCCAAGTCTTTTGCCCATGATTATTCCCTGCCCTGCTACTGCCAGGTGCCTCAATGTCCTCTCTCTCAAGAGAACACAGATCTGGGAGCTGCTGTGTCTGTGCCTGTGGTGGGGAAGGGTGAAAAAAGCAAGGATGAATGAAAATACACTTTTCATTTGAACTTTCCCAAAGCCTGGGTCTGTTTGGATTCAAAGAACACAACCCTCTGCTTAGGGTGCAGCTGAAATGTCACTGCTGGGAACAACAGCACTCCTCACAGAAGTGTAAATACCCAGTTATGCTCCTGACTAGGAAATTAGCCCTCAACACTCTGCTGGAATCATTTTAAGTGACTCAGGTCTCCAAAAAACCTCTGTACAAAATACTGCTCTGCTAAAGAAATTTCTCTTTCAAGCTTGCTCATTCGTATCCCTAAGCCAATAGGAAATGAAAACTGATTATTTTCCCTTTGAACCACATGTGCTCTGCTCATTTTCCACAATAATATAATTCAGAATAAAATAAAAGGAGGGATATAAATTTTCATTGACCATATTAAATTGAACAATGCACATACTTCTGTGGTGTTAGTTTTCATTACAAAGGAAATTGAACTGCAGAAGATGGTCATTTGAAGCTCTATAGATTTTTCTACCCCATAAGATGAGAATATGTTTGAATGTGTTAATCCTTTCTTTATATATTTCTATGCATATATTTTTTTATAAATGCATCTGTGCAAACGTACACACACAAATAAATGTGCTACATTTATGAGGAAAACAGACTCCTGACATTTCGCCTGCTGGAAAGATGCATGTTTAGTTTTTATGTATTTCCCCTCACGTTTTTAATTTTTATGATTTTTCTCTATATTCTAGTCAGATCCTTGGGTGTGGGGAGAGGCAGAAAAGAGAGGAAGGAAGGCAATAAATGAAAATATACACTGAGCGTCCTAATTAAGATTTATTTAATCCAGCTACAAAACAGTATTTAGCATCCTGATGGGAGCAGATTGCTTTCACATTCGATGTGATTTCCCATTTTTAAATGAGAAAAGTGGCACTGTATTAGACCTGAATTATTGCTGCAGTGCTGAGATGATTGGGATTTCAGAGCATGTACTTTCTTCAGGGTCAGGTTTGCTCCAAAGCCACAGCAAAGATCCCAGCAAAGCCTGCCCTGTGCTGCAGAGCTCCCTGTGCCAGCCTGTCAGAGACCCAAAACAGTCCATGCCTCAAACACTGATATAGTTTTGCTCATTATAAAGAAGCTACAACCAAGAAGCCTCCCTGAAGACTGGGACTGAAGTACTGGAAAATCAAACTGCTGATTAGATAAAGGGAAACCACTGCTCAGTCATCTCGGGCCGAGGGAAAGGTTTGCACCCACCAAAATGCCAAAGCCACCAGCTGGGCTGGGGAGCATCCTCTGCTGAGTTTGGGGAGAGGGCAGAGCTCACAGGAGCCAGGTTTGGGGTGAGGGCAGAGCACAGCTCACAGGAGCCAGGTTTGGGGTGGGGGCAGAGCTCACAGGAGCCAGGTTTGGGGCAGAGCACAGCTCACAGGAGCCAGGTTTGGGGCAGAGCACAGCTCACACAAGCCAGGTTCACACAGACTCCCCCCAGCCGAGGGGGGACGAGGAGGTTTCAGGTGTGTAACCTCTGGCCAGAGGCACTGAACACCCATCCTCTGTTACACAAACTGGCCCAGCTGTGGCACCCCAAACCCCAGAGGCCACATCCACGGGACTCTGATGTGAGAGGCAGCTTAGGGGAAGTCACAATCCATCAAAGAACCCCCAAAGTGCTGGGCCTTGCCCCACAGGGCTGCACAAGATAGAACAGACCCAGAGTCTGTAAGAGAGTGTCCACTCCCCAGGGGGACATGGCTGGACACTGACACCTGGCTCGAGGAGATAAAAATCCATGGGATTCTACACCTTTGGGGACAACCTTCACCACCAAGAGCAGCTGCTGATCAATGGAACATCACTGGATCAATGGAACATCACTGGGATCCACAGCAGAGTGGTGATCTTTTCTTTATTCTGTCCCTGTCACTCTCTTTCTGTCCCCTCAACCTATTTTCTACTCCTTTTCTTTTCTCTTTCTCTCACATTTACTATACAGTAAAATCCATGTTATTGTCACTGGCATATGGTCTCGTTTCCACCTTAATTTGGGCAGAGGAATTTCTAATGAACCTTAATAATAATAATAATGGGATCATAACAAAGCCTCGGGGGAAGGACCTGCAGAAGGACTACCAAAGGCAGCTTTCAGCTGCTGCTGTGCTTCTTTGTTAAAACATGACCTCAAAGGATCATGGCAGGCAATAAAATGTCAAATGGGACCTTCTGCTCTGGGTCAGACCTTTGGAAAAGTCAATCCAAGGAAATAAGAGTGAGATGGCATTTTCTAAATACACTGAAGTGGATGGCACTTAGCTCCTAATTTTTTCCCCAAAGTATCCATATTCACCCTTAAGTACCTAAATACTTTTGAAGAGATAGACCTCAGTGTCAAAGGAAAACCTTAACAGTGAGAAGCATTCCCTGACCCAAATCACCTACATGCTTCAGCTCCCAGGGAACTGGACAGAAACATCTCCACCTCCTGTAAGTCAGAGACCTTTTAGCAGCAGCAGATCTTTGGGATTCGGCTTCTTACACACAGGGGTGTAGTCCCACTTACCATTCCCTAGGGAATGTTGTGAAGGAACTGGGGGCATATTGGGAAGAAATGGATATTGAGAAGAATATTGTAATATCTGTGTAGATACTGGGAAGGAATTCTTCCCTGTGAGGGAGGTGAGGCACTGGCATAGAAGGGGTGGGTGCCCCAAACCTGGGGTAAGGCCATCCCTGAGTTCAAGGCCAGGCTGGCAGGCTCTGAGCAACCTGGCCTAGTGGAGACTGTCCCTGCCCATGGGCTGGAACTAAAGGGTCTTTATGTTCCCTTCCAACCCAGACCATTCTGTTGTGCTTTTACAACATCATATTGAACCCATCCTCGCTAATACTTTTGCCAGTGATCCTTTAAGTGATCCAAATCACCCACTCACAACACCCCTGAGCTTTTTTTTTTAAATTTGCACCAAGAAACCCCCCAAAGCTCCCTGTAGCAGGCAATCCCTGCTAACAAAGGGGAGGAAAAAGTATTCAGTAAATTCATAACCTCAAGACAATCTCAGTTATTAATTTCTGAAGCCTTTCAATATAAAGAACTGCATTACCAGACTGTTTTCCAAGGAAAGAATACATGTGACCTCCTAAACCAGGCAGCCTTGATGCAGAGCTATATTAACTGGGAGGTTTAATACATTTTTGACAAAGCTCAGCAGAAATACTTCCACCAGTATCAAGGCATAAAATGAGAAACATAATGATGCTGTTTAAAATGCCAAAGAGCTCTAGGTTAAAAATATGAATATAAGGCCTGATTCAAAGTGGTGAATTTAACAGAAAGAGTCATGATGGATGCAGTGGTTCTGGAATAAGGCCCCAGAAGAACAGAGCACCACCATGTATTAAGATACAGGTCAGCCCTGTGCACATTTCTAACACATGGAACAATTTCCACCAAGGCTGCTTGGGTCAGCGCCAGGCTCACATTGCCCTGAGAGCAGGACAAGTCACTTGGGGCATCTCTCTGTCTCTGTTTGACCTTTTGGACAAAAAAGAAACCATGTGGAGGCCTTTGGGGCTCAACAGAGAGGAGTTTAGGGCTGGAAATAGCTTTGTGAGTCTCAGAGTCTGTGGGTGGTGTGTGTTAGTTGTGTCCTGCAGGCACCAGGGCATGGGAGGAGCATCCTGCACAGAGGCCCCCAGGCTGTGCCAGGCTCTGTGTCACAGAATGCCACAAGGTCCTTTCGTGCTAACTCAGTGTGTTCCCAGTTCAGGCCCAGTCACATCTGAAATGGGAATTAAGTCCACTACTAAACCCTGTGCAAAGCAAGGAAATCCCTTATTCTGAAAGTTGTCCTAAATAAGGATGCAGTTAAAAAGTGAAATATTGAACTGTTTCATTGATAGGGAGCCACCTATAGCCAGTAACTTGTTCACAGATTTATCTTATCCATGATCACATCTAAAATATTTAGAAATTGCTTTAGCTTTTCTAGACCCCAGTCTGTAAAATATGCTCCCAATTCTTTTAATAGAATATGTGGCCTTATTAGAATAATCTAATCAGCAGGAGTAGAAAGTAGCTTTGTAATCCTATAATGGGTATTTCAAAAAGATCAGTGCCAACTTCCACACTCTCTGCTTCCTCTTCCTCCACTTCCTCTCCAAGCAAGAAAAAAAACCCAAACCAAAAAACATGCAAGCAAAAAAAACCCCAAACCAACAGTGAATAAGAGGATTTTATTTCCCTAACTACTATTAATTTCAGTGAATTCAGCTGCTGCTTTTTCAGTCAGTGAGCTTTCCTGGGCCTGAGTGTGCTGAGCCATGAAGGGAAGATTGTCCTTTAGGCAATCCTGGCTGGGGGCACTCCCTCGGTGTCACTCAGCAGAGCTGCTCCCTTTCCATATCCCCTGAAAACCCAGCTCTCTGAATGAGGGCCACCAGAGATTCCCACCTGGTTATGTGGCTTGTGCTGAATTTTACCTGTTTATTTTACTGTTTTACCTTTTACCAGTTTTTGCTGCCTTTTACTTCCTTCAGGTCTTTTAGGGACACAGACTGTCTAATTTCTATCTGAAGTAAATACTAAATTTTATTTGTTTATTTTTCCTTCCTATCCTTCCCCCAGGATTGTACCAAACAACATCTGTCATGACCTAAAGGATTGCCCAGCATACTGGTGTGTAGGAATCATGACCATAAATACACAGCACTCCATAACAGACAGGGGCACAGAGGATTCCATCCTCTGAATTCCTCTATTTTAGTAGAGATTACTGCAAATTTATAGCCCAGAGAGGGATCTAACCATCCCAGAAGAAAACCAACCCCAAAAATGGGTCCAGAGGGAAATGAATCAGAGGACAGACTCCCTTCAAAGAGTCAGACAGGTGTCCCCAGTGATAGTCCAAGATCTTGAGGAAAGCTCATGTGAAGAATTCAGCCTCTTTGGTAATGGAGTACATATAGCATGAGAAGTCCTCGCAGATAGAAATTTCATTTTGGATAAAAATTAAGCGCTTTTTATACCCTAGAGACAGCAGAGGATGCAGGACACCATCACTTCAAGTGACCAATATGTGCTGCAATTTCAATTTTCACCTCTAATAGGCAACAGATGATGTTTCCTTTTCTTTCAGACCCACTTGATTTTCTCCATTTCCACTTTTTCAGATGATAAATTGCCACTTCAGTTTGTTGGGTTTGTGTTTATTGGTAATACCTCAGGATGTCCAGCTTCCAGATAGCCCAGCTGTACTTCAAAGAGGCCCAGAAGGACTTTCCAAGGATGTTTGTGGTTCCCAAGCTGAGTTTCCAGACTCACAGCCCCTAGGCTGCCAGGCCTTTCTCTGTTCAGTAATTCTCCCTTCTAACCAGGCTGCTCACACCAACATCTGCATTCATATTTCAGCGTTGCAGTGACTGAATTCTTCCTCATTCCAGTTGGCCACAGGAAAAAAAAAAAGAAAGAAAAAGGAAAAGGAAAATATTGATCTGGTTTTTTCTCTCTCTTACTTTCCAGGTTTTTGGAAAATGTTTTTGACAACGATGACAACATTTTTGTACTGCCTGGGTTTTCCCATGAGAAACAAACCTACTTAGGAGGGCCTTTATCCTCTGAGGATTTTCCAGTCTCCAACACCTGTTTTTTGTGAGTGATAAGAGCTAAAGGAGATAGAGAAAAGAGAGCACGGGAGAGATGCCAGTACCCCAGGGGAGAGAGGACATGAGGATCCCCTTTGTGCTGCTCTACATAAAGCCTTGAAAAGTTAGCACATTTTATGATTTCTGGGTACACTGAGGTCTATATTCCTTGAACTCTTCCTGCTCTGTGTAGCAGAATATCTTAGGGAACTTGGACATGATTGTGTAATGGAATGAGTTTTGAGCTATTTAGGTAGGCCTCAGATTTGGGCCTGTGTGTAGTGATGAAGCCTGTTGCGCAGCAAAAAATTTTAATTAAGGTGTGTTTAGACTTTAGATAGAATAGTTTTGTTGTAATCACGGTAGCTACCTTAATACTGAAAATGTTTGCATTCTTTCTCACACTGTATACCAATTAGAAAGCACCTGTAACTGTAAACTATCTGAGCTCTAGATAACGAGCCATTTCGAGATAATAAAGGGAGAACCTATGACTAACCACATTGGTTGTATCATTCCTTGCTCTGTTCCAGCTCCCATTATTAGAGGTACCCTGGCTTTAGCTCTGCTGTTTGAGGATCACCTGAAGACCTTCCCACACTTACCCAGAATATGCAGCAGCACAACCTTCCTCATGCAAATCATTTCTGAGGGTCTGTACCAAATACTTTATTTCAGTATAAATTTGGGGTCTGCCAAGCTCGTTTGTGCCACGCACAGCAAGGCCCTCTGGAAATCAGACTCTGGATTTGCTTTTCCCTTCTGGCAAACGGAGTCCAGAAAGATGGGATCAATACATCTGGGTCTCTCTGTTAATTGATTCAGTGTGTTCATGACCTGTGGGCTTCTTTTCAAACCTGACACTGCAGAAATGGTTGAAGCTGGGAACCAGGCAGGGAGAGCCTGGTGTTCATGGCCATGGAACACCAGAATTTGCAAGGCAAGGATAAAATTGAATTCCAAGAAATAGAATTTCCAAGCAGGTGTTGGAAGCACATTTTAAGGGCTGGATAGTTTGTGATTAATAGCAATCCAAACTAATCCTATTAACATTATAATTCAGGATTGTTAAGAACAGAGTATCTTGTTAGGAAGGTGTTATTTTTCAGATGCTCTGTGTAAATTTGCAGATAATCAATTTAGCAGCTGTCTTCAGGAACTTAAAGTACTTAAATAATTTTAAGAACTAAAAATTAAAATGCTAATGACAGAGATATTTGTTTTATTATCCTTAAGATGTACTTATATAACACAGCTTTATACCTTGTTAGCAAATGTTGATGTACTTTAAAATCTTGTACATTTATCTCTAAGTTTTTTATGGATTGGTTATTTTCAGTGCAACACAGGTAACAGATGATCATTCACAGTCATCTGCCTCCCTGCTTTCCAGTGCTAATAACTGAGAACTGCTGAAGCAAAAACATAACTTCCTATTAGCAACCTGTGTTAATGAAGGTCTAAAGAACACATACCACTTAGCTCTTAAATAAATTACAAGCCCTGGGTGTTAAGTGGCTAAATGAGTAGTTTTAAACAACATTTGAACAGCACCTCTTTTCTACAGCTGCAGGTGTTTACAAAATGCCTGTGTTTTACCTGCATTTCTGCACTAATCTCTAAAATAACATTTTTAAACAGCTGTGAATTTTTCTGTCGATATCTCTTGGTTTGTAATCGCCAGTGATGATTCAGTGAGGTTCCCACTGCATTCCCTCAAGCTATACTACACAAGGAGGCAGTTTTCCAACTTATTTTTATTTAAGCAACATTTCAAGCACAAAACTTGAAAAGATTTTTCAATGGCATTTCTGTGCAGAGGAGGGAAGTTGTTGTTTGAAACAGGTGAAAATTTGTTCATCCCTCACTTAACTATGAAACAAAACAATCCCTGCAGGTGGGCTGAGGTTCCCTCCCTTTTTACCCAGAGATAAAATATTTCCAAGCTACTAAAGGA
>VZTN01024733.1:43446-109763 GCA_013400515.1 Erpornis zantholeuca | reverse complement strand
GGAAGGAAGGAAGGAAGGAAGGAAGGAAGATTTTATGTATGACTGGGAATGTTTAACATTATAATATTTTATTTAAATGTTTCAATGCAACATCTAGTGCCATAGAAAATTCAAGGGTCTTGTGCTTTTACTCCAGGACCATGGCATTTTTCAAATAACAACCTAGAATTTAACAATAGTGTTAAAAATGCACATTTGTTGTCAATGTGAGAGTTGTAAAATTAAATACAGAATGAGTTGGTTGTGGTACTGTAGATTAGTGGAGAGACTTGACAGATCTGCCCACACTCAGAAACTCTCAGTCCTCAGAGCTGAAGAGGATGAGAAAAGGCACAGAACTGTGACCCCAAGTCATACAAAGCACTTAAAAGTCCAAAAGAGAGAATAGCTCTGGGGAGTTGAAAGGTATTTTTACATGTGCTATTTTTGGTTCAGTGTTCCTGACAGCACCAAAATAAATGTGACTTAACAATGAACCTCAGTATAAAGCTTTTCTCCTCCAAGGGATCAAGCTCAGAGAATGATGGATAAAACCTCAAACAGAGAGTTTTGAGCTTAAACTCGGACCTCCAAAAACTAGAACTATAACCAAATCCTCCAAACATCTTTGGATGTGTAAGAGTATTTACTCCTGTGGGTGAGTACGAGGGTTCCCAGCCCCTTCCTGTTGGGCTGCAGGACTGTTTTCAGCACAGACATGACTCTGTGGAAGGAGGCTGGTACAACAGCAGCACACCCAAGTTTAGGAGCTGCTGGGTAGAGGTTGGAATGCTTTCATGCAGTTTGTAACCTGGCACTGGGGTGACACCTCCTTTTTCCAGCTCAGAGGGCTCTGGTTTTCACTGCATGCCACAAAATACCAACACCATGTGTTGGTGAGAAGAGCCCTAGTTTCCCAGGGTCTCATCAACAAAAACTCAGAGTTCATTGATTGATGATCAGAAGGCTTGTTTTTATTTTATAGATTTGATATTTAGATTAGATATTAATAAGAAGGAAAGAGAATGAGAGGGAAGAGGTTCCTCCAGCCTGGTTCAGCTGCAGGAATCCTCTGTGTCTGTGTGAATAGACAGTCCCAGTGTGTGTACAACATAAAGTATGAAAACAAATCCCAAAACAGAAATTTCTCCTTGGCCAAGGAGATAACATTCTCAAACAACTGCAATATTTACATTTTTCTCAACCTGAGAACAACTCCGACAGACTCAGTGCTGCAAGAATCAGTGAGGCATAAAAATGCCTAAAGAAATCTTTTCTGGGTTACCAAGAGTGATGCTGCAGGGTACAGACCATTGCTGGTGAGACTCACTTAGAGCCAAGCTCCACCCCACAGGCACTTTTCCCTTTGGGATCTCCCAGTGGATCATGGAGGACTTCAGGCAAGCTCACAATTTCACTCACAAGGATCCTGTTTTCGGTTTAGTATCATAAAATGAGATTGACAACAATGTATAAAATGGACTGGAATTACTAGAGCTGCAAGGCCTGAGATACATTTTGGGTCTCCTTAAAATAGCTTGGAAATAAACCCAAACTCATCACAGATATCTTCAGGCTTTTGTGCTAGAATGAGCCTGACACTTACAGATCTTCTGCTGAAAACATGATTTTATTACCTGGTTGAGCTTGCTTTTTTTTCAAGGAGAAGGATTTGGAAGATAAGATGTCAGCTGAATGAAAATTTTCTGACCTCAGAATAAATTATTCCCAGTACTCTTCATTCCCTCTGAATAAAGGGCAGCAGTATCAGTGTCTCTCTTCACGGTCCAATTACTTTAGTTTGGCTCCTAGTGGCACTTGGCTGTCTGCTGTCTACCAAAACACCAGCTAAGCAGGGTTCTACTGAGTTACACTGGGCAGGAAAAAAATCTGTGTTTTAAATCAAAAACCTCAGAGTCAAAAGTCTGACCTTTACAAGTCTGAATTTATCTCAATATTTTAAAAGGCCATACAAAAGATTGTCCATTGTCCAAAGTCATAAACTATAAGCCAAAATAAGGAAACCTTGTGCCACTAAAAGAAGCTGGAAGTGAAACATGGGGAAAGCTGTGCAAGGATAGAACAGATTTTTTAAAGGATCACTATTTTATTTGCATAATGATTATTTTTTCCTAATGAAATTACAGAACAGACCAAATTAAACGTTAAGAGTGATACTGAGATACCAGGCTATGTTTGTAGAAACAAGCTGATAATTTTGGTATGTTTGTATAACACTGAGAGGTGAAACAAAGAAAGGTATAATATGCAAAATTTTCCATAATTATATTCCACTTGCACTAGAAGGCACAATCAGTGGTGCCAGTGGCAGTAGGCATCAATATGAACACAAACCAATCTTCACGTGGTAACAACAGCACATTTTTCACAGACAGAAATTTCACAAATCGGTGAAAAATGTCACCCAGTCCAGGCTGCTCCTTGCTGGGCTATCCCAGGAGCTCTCTGACGTGCCCACAGCAGGCAGGATGCTGCTAAATGGCTTTGAGGAGCAGTTCATGGGATGGAAATGTGAGCAAACTCAGCTGAGAGCTGCAGGGAGGGAGCCCAGGGCTCAGCCTGGGTGTTCCCTGCTGCCTTGGGGTGGCTTTATGGTGTATCCCATATCGCCTGCTCTGTGCCCAGAACATGAATTTTGTGCCTTTAAACTGAGCTGGAGAGGGGAGAGAGAAAAAAACAGCCAGAGGAACTTTTTCAAAGCAGTTCTGTGCTTCAAGGTCGCTGCTCCTCTCTGTTCTTCTGCTGTGGGGAGTGAGAGCTGCTGCAGAGAGAGGAGAGGAAGCTCCTTCCTTGCTTTTCCAGCCAGCTCTGGGCTCTGTTTCTTCAAAAAGAGAGAGATGGAGTTTTTCTGGAACTTTGATTTCTTCTTCTTCTCTTCTGGACTTGATCAGAACACCAAACCTCACTGGGACACCTTCCACCAGCCTGGAGAGGGATCCCCCACACCGACCCAGCTCTGAAGGAGAGAGAGAGAGAGAGACCACACTCACAGAAAAACTCTAAATTCTTCCAGCTTTCTCTCCACAGTGAGAGATTTTATTATTTATCATTATTATTCTTTGTGTGTGTGTGTGTGTTGGTTAAATAAATAGGTTTTTATCCTTCTTCACTTTCCTCCGAGGAAATATTTCTTTTTCCCGAAGCAAGGGTGACTACAACCTGCTTTCCATCAGGGGATATTCTCCTCTGGATTTGTATCAAACTGGGACACCTGCCCATGAAAGAGGGAAAAGCCTCCATAAAACAGAATTGTCTGAACCTCCTGAGTGTCACACAGTGGGAAAGAGATGGTTGGGCACGGGAGTTAATTATGTCTGATTGTTAGACAGAGGTCTGGTAGGTCTGAGCAACTCCTTTGCCACATTGTCAGTGATTATTAAACTGCATCTTCAAAATTTCCTATCTCTGTGTCCCACAGTAGAGATCACTCTCTTTTCCTACCTTTCCTCTAAATATAACAGGGAAGAAAATCTCTTATTTTTTCTTATCCGGCCAAATTTTATAAAGTAGGGTCAATTACATTTGACAGTTGATATGTTTTAAGTGAATTTTTTGATCATATGCCCTTTATGACTTCCTGATTGGGCCATGTGCATTAAAACTGTGACAATTTGGGGAAATTTTCAAATTTAAATGAAAGAAAAAGTACTGTTAAATGTTAAAAATGCCCTTTTTCCCTGAAATCTTAGGGTCTAGCTTGAGAATCTACTCTAGAAACAACTACTTACCACCTATTCCTTAATGTTTCATCCATGTGATCTAGCACATAAAAGAATCAGAGTAAGATTAATGACTGATTTGGATTTGAAGATTTTTTTTTTTATTAACCCAGTTTGTGGATTTGTGTTTAGCACCTAAAAATTTTTGCAGATGGAAATTTCTCAAAAAATTGACAAAAAGTCTCATGGAAGCTATTTTAATCTCTTCAGCAACCTTCCTCACAATGAACATCTGGAGTGCTTAATAGTGAATTATCCCACACATTTCAAGAAAGGGAGGAATTGTTTAAATTTTCTTTTTCTTTCACCAGGCTTTGAATACTTCAACAAAAGCAAATTTTTTTTATATCCTCTTCAGTAAAGTGGCTTTTCCTGAAAATATGATGTTTGCATGTGCTATTTAATTTGGTGAGCCATTCCACCACTTGGATTTATTCTATCATTATACTGTCAGCAAAAATACTCTCTTTCAGTTCCATAGAAGGACTCTTGGACTCCCAGGCCTTTTTTTGCTTTAACTTTAATTGCATCTAACTTTCATTTAAGGACAGTCACTCCCATGCCTGCTCATTGAGAGTTCTGTTTGTTGTGGGTGGGTGAAAAAGCCCTGTTTCTCCTGTTTTCCTGCTGTTATCAGTCCCACACCAGGAAAGAAAGGAGTCACAAGTGCAACTTCTGTTTCTCGTGTTGTTTATTAAGTTCTTATCTCAATTTCTGTGTGTTGCTCCTGCCTGGGCTTAGCACTGTCAGAATCACACTGCAAAATGGCTACAACAGCTTGAGTGCAGAATGTTTTAAAGACTTTTTACCCAATTAACAGTTCCAGTGTAAGATATTTTCAAGAGTGTACCAATAACTATTAATCCTAGTTCACACATTTCTTCTACCCCAAATCCATCCCAGCAATCCCTCAGTGCCACCAGCACAGCAGGAATGGAGGAGAAGGAGAAGAAGGAAAGACCCAGGGCCACCACCCTGAATCCTCCATGTTTGTCCCCATTCACCTCCAAACTACAAAACCCAAAACTATGATTTTTCACCCTTAATTACCTGTAATTAATCACCTGTAATTAATAAACTAATTACAACCTGTCTCACATTCTCAATGCTTGCAGTTCATCCAAAATCTTTGGGAGCTTTTTCCAGAGGCACAGATCAAAGGCTGTGTCCCCCTGGGATGTCAGGGGGGGTCCCAGACCCCCCTGAGCAACAGGAAAGGTTTCCCAGCTTTCCTGGACTCCAACAGCTGGGTTTTATATGCACAAAATACAAACTGGGATTTGTTCAGTAGCCTGATGATCCATTGGCATGACTCTTGCAGCTACATGTGTGCATGACTGTTTTGAAATTCTTGCTATTTGCCTTTGTGTGGATTTCCACAGACCTGGGTTTGGTCTCCCTAGAGGAAAACACCCCAGAGAGCACAGCAGAGGTGTTGGTGCTCCTGGTGTTTGCCCTGGTGTTCTATCCCCAGCTGACACTCAGGGCAGCAGGACTCACAGCCAAAGGGAATTTGGGGCAATTGGAGATTTGCCTCTTTTTCAGGAGTAGACTAAAACTGCAGTGTGAATGTCAGCCTCCACTAAAGCCATTCCTATTCAGAGTTAATTTCATTTCCACTGGTGGAATCAAGAGCAGAATTACGCCCAGATTGTCTAGCAAATAACAGGATGTAATGAAGGCTGGATTTACTTCCATAAATCCTCTTAGGGTATTGCCTCAGGAAAGATAAGAGAAATAATTTAATTTCATGAACAGTTCAGCAGTGGTAAAATCCCATGCTGTGAAACAGAAAGGAGACTTTTGGAGAAAGGCTTCTTTGGGGCAGCCAACTGCTGAGGAGCATCAGAGCATCTCTCTCAAGTCCATGTCCAGACACACCTGGAGCAGTGCTGCATCTCACACTGTGCTGTTTTAAAATGAAACCTGCTCTTCCTTTGACAAAGGTGTCACCTATACTTGAGGAATTAGTCTTTTCTTTCCCCATCACAATGAAATATTATCTTTCTTACAAAGAAAGGAAAGATTATTTTTCCATTTTTATCTGAACTTTTAAATTGCAGGTAAACAATATAATTCTGCAATTTTTTTCTCCCATATATCTTGAAGAATATATTTAAATTGCTAGAAAAAAATATTTCTATTTCAAGCCTTCTTTTGTGTTCTATACCTACTCAATTAATTTTCTTCTTTAGGGTACTTTAAATGCATTTTAAAATTAGACAAAAGACAGTGACTATGAACCCTCAAACCAATTTGAGCTTTTATAATGAGCATAAATCATTCTAATAGAGCAATTTTAAATCAATTATGACACTATTATTTTTGAGTTCATTACTGACTTTATAAATAAACCAGTAACCTTTCATCATTATAGCATGTAGATGGCTAGGCTGCATTGTATAGTGAGTGTCATCTTGCATCCTCAAGGCTGTACAGTTATTTCCTAGATTATTAAGGTATTTGACAACCCTGTGAAGTGCAATGCAGAATAACACCGTGAAAAGTGTTTATCATTTCTCCCAAATCACAGGGAACAAGAAAGTTTTTCCACCACTGTCTGTTAAGTCATCTTCCTCTTTAATTAAGGAGATACTAATTTCTTTATATTATTCTTTTCTGCCTTTCCAGTTAGATCTTTTTACATCATCTGAAACTTGAGGCTGTGTAGGACATCCCAGCTGAGGACTCAGTTGTCTCATTTGAACTCTTCCTTTTCTATGCATTAAATTTGTGCTTCATTTAAGTCAGCACCTTGTGCCCAAAAATGAACATGCACCTAGTGAGTGTCAGAGCCTTCCCAAAGACATAAATGAGGTGGAGAAAGGGGTGAAGGTCCTGTTCAGTGTCTCAGTATAAATCAGAAGCAGAGACTAAAACTGAAGATGACATTCCCAGGCCAGTACCCCACTAATCTGCATCCCCTCACAACAGTGCTTGCAGGAAAAAAAAATCATTTACCTGGTAAATTTTCTTACAATGACGGTGATATTCTTCAAATGTCTTTTTTGTCTTGGTCTGAAAAAATTAATGTTTTCTACCTCTTTGGGCCACCCTTATTCATGTAAAACTGTTGACCTGGAAAACAGCTATTCAGATAACCTGTTAATTATTGAAATAAGTCACTTTTATAAATAAACAAAAGGGGGTTCAGGCTGCCAAAGGAAGTGGGAATGTCACTGACATGAGGATGGTGATGCATTTCTGAGCCTGCTTCCAAGGGCAAGGAGAGGTTAGAGACGAGGAGACAGAGGATGTTGAACTGAGATCCTCCCTGCTAGAAAAGGAGAGTGACCTGCTGTACAAGGGAAAATTTACTCCAGTGGCCCCTCTTGAGATGTGGTGACCCTGCCACCTCATGCTATCTACCCAGCATGTTATCACAGAGCTGCTCCAAGCAGGTTAGGAAAAAGGTGCAGAAACCAGGAGCAGCAAACATGACAGCACCACATTCCCAGACCTCTACAGTGCTTTTCTGAAGCTGTGCCTGTGCTGTTAAATAACAGAGTTTGTCCTCTGTCCTTGAACCCCAGTGGTGTCTCATGATAGCTAAAGTGTCTTCCCTCCTTTGAAAACACTGTCGCCTGGTATGTGCTGAATACTAACAAATATCTCCAGCCCTGCTATCCTGCCATTCCTCTTTGGGAGAACACTTGCAGACCCAGGCCAAAATCATGCCATGGAGCATGCCCACAAGTAATTAAGCATTAGGAGCCACCTTGAGATGGTTTTGAAGGCAGATCCCTGGCCCTCATTCCTTCACCACTGTGAGTGAGTGACTTAAAATCCTCAGGAGATCCAGGGCACAAGCACAGGAGGTCAGGTCTGAGTGCTGGGCCATAAATCACAAGTGAGCTGGAGGGCTCCATCTCTCCCCTTGTCAACAAGTGACAGACAGCAACCAAAAAGAAGCTGTGGTTTGTAAAAATGCCTGAGAGAAAGGAGAGCACAAAGCACAAAGGAGTGTGGGCTGGAGCTCCCTGGGCAGCTCTCAGCACACTGACACATCCACAGAGGATGTGCTGTTGGCCTGGGAAAAGGCCAGGCTTTCAGCACCACCTCAGCATGGCATTGACAGCACTGCTAAGACAAGGAGGGTCTTCTTTTCTACCTCTCTTTGGATTTCCAGGTGGGGACAATGACAAGAAATCAGATGTGCCTTTGTCCTGACTGTGTTTGGAAGCAGCAGAGACAGCCAGCTCCACCTCAGAAACCACGTGCTGGTGTGGTTGTGGCACATTAGCTCTGCCCCATGCCTGTCTTTGGGCAGTGTTTCTCTTCAGAGCTCTCTAAATCAGGAGCAGAAACCCCTTAACAGAGGGATTTTTACATTCATAAGTGCCAGATGTTTGCCAAAGTGCTGTGATGTTGAATATCTATGGTGAGGCCATTGAGATCCATGGAAAGAATTAAGTGATGGAACAGGTAGGAGACTTGAAATTTATAAAGTTGATTGTTGAGAAAAAGTCTCTAGAACACAGACTGCTTTCAGGCTTCAAACCGAGGTTAGAAACCTCGAAAATTCTGCTTGCAGTGGCAAATTTTTTTTTTTTAAAAGTAATAAAGTAATAAAAATGGAAGATGTGCTGCTAGAACTGAACTGCATATGTGATGGGGTTGAGATAAAGATGATCCATCTGTAATAATTCGTATGATTTGGCATAGGCCTGGTGTCCCATCTGCTCTCTCTCCTGCCATTGAAGCTTTTCTAATACAAGGCCCAATATCATGAGATTTTGTTGCTAATCTCTAAGGAGATGGAGTGAAAAGTAGCCCTGGTGAAACTTTTGGTCAGCCTAGGCCTGTGAGGGCAGGTGAGCTGTTTATTGAGGGTGGAGCTGAATGGCTGGGCTATACGAATATTTAAGAAAATGTGGCATCAGTTAAATCCAACACACTAAAGATAAACACAAATCCTGCACAGGCTGAGTTGATCAAATGTCCAAGTATGGGAAGAGATGGTTTCCTGCTTAAGGAATATTGTAATAAGGAAGTGTCTGGAGATAAATAATGGCTATTTTAGCAGGGATTGGTCATACTACCCCCTCAAAATTAATTTATATCCACAAGGCAGAACTCGAGAGAATTAAGGATTCTTGACTGAGTCTGCATCTATCCTGTGTACAAAATGACACACACACACACAATGGGGACTTGAATTCCAGTGGACATTTCAAAAGATTTCTCTACATAAATAAAAATTCTCATGCCTGTTCAGCCATAAGCCATAAGCCTACTAACTCCTATTGCCTTTTATCTGAAGGATTTTTCTTCTATGAGTGGTGAAGAGTGGAATAGAAACTTCAAGCTAAAAATGTGCTGAAGGCTGATCTCCATCTTCATGTTTATACCTTAATATAAGAATTTTTCATTATTGGCTTTGTTTTCTGTTCAGATTTAATTGCTTCAATGCTTCAATTCAATTAGGTTTTAGAAGTACATGAAATATTTGTAATATCTGTATTTGAAAGATGCAGTGGGGGTGGGGGAGAAGGGAATGTGCTTATCCTTCTCCTTAGGGCAGAAAATGCACTAGAAATGTCTGAAGGGCCCCAGGGTTCAAATATCACACACCAGCCCTTTACAACTCATCTGTGGTATGTGTTCAGCCTCATGGTGAAGGAGAGAGTACAATTTATGCTGAGTGCTCCAGCTCTCTGCTGTGCCTTACGCTCTCAGAAAATTTCAGACAATTTCAGAAGAATTATGACATACAAGGCATGGAATTGGAAACAAAAAGCCACAGCTAAATTGTTTGCAAAGTCACTGCTACAGAGATATAGATCCAAAGCTTCTGAAGGCGTAGACTGATGGAACTCTTTTTGTCTTCAGTGGAGAAATAATCTCACCAGCTCATGGCAAATTATCCTTTCCCCATTTGAGATGTAATGCAGTAGCATCATCAAGGCAGCCAAGGCTGCCTAAAATCTGGGATCCTTCTTCAAAGGTGAAGTCAGAGGGTTTGTGAACACAGCTGCATATGGGGCATACCAACCTCCCTCACAAAACTGCTTGAGTTTTGTTTTACAGCTCAACACGGGGGGTAAGGAAAGCAACTAAAAGGACTGAATTCAGTAAGTGTAGGAAGGAAATTTTTTTTTAAATGTTATTCATAACTCCTTAGTGAGTACCTAAGAGACCATGCACTTTGAAGTCTTACATTTCTTCATCTTTATCTCCTCCTCCCTCTCCTTCTCCTTTTATGAACATAGCAGGGTTTGGCTCTGATGTGCAATGTCAAATGAATTTTAGTGCTTTGTAACCAAAGGCAGGAGAAGGAAGTTTTTCCTTGGCCTTCTGCTATGCTTTAAACCTTCTTCAGCTGCCCCATTTCTTTTTAAGACTTATGAATCAGAAAAAGAAGCATTTCTGTGTTTGAAGTATGCTTAAAATGGGATGTTTCAATGGCACAAAGGCACACCTGCTTCCAAAGGCACAGAGCCTTCTGTGAGCTCATCAGGCTCAATGGCCATGAGGAGACATTCAGGGTGGTTTGCATTATGGATTTGACAGTTGATTTACTATAATTCCTTGAAACCACTTTTAATGATGTTTCTTTAGCAATTCATTAAGCATTATTGCCACAGAATGATTGCTAGCTATTTGTTGGCTGTAGTAGGAAAGTTTCTGTACGTAGATCAAGGATGGGATTGTTCCTGTCCACTGCATTCAGCTCGAAGGAGGGATTGGTTTTAATGGTAACAGCTGGGGTTGTTGGGTCCCATCTCCTTCCCACTTCCTTCAGGAGAGAAGCATCCAAAGAAAAAATTCTCTCTTTGGAGAAAAACCCCATCCTGAATGAGTCTATTTGATATCATTGTAATTTTATAAAAGTTTAGAGACATGATAAGCTCTGACCTGGTGCTTCCATCTCTGGCAACTTTCAATGGCCCATCAGTCATGAGGCAGTGACATTTATTTCTGCTGCCTGGACCTCCAAGGCTCATCCCTAACACATGTGCAGAGAAGGAAGCACCCAAGCCAAGATCCTGACTCCTCTGTTATATGACACTGAATTTTTTCCACATGTTCTAGACCTCCCTGCTACCCAGAGATCAGATTGAGGATTTGGTACAAGGAGGAGATACCCAACTGACTGCTTGTGCTTGCAAGCACACAAGAGTTGAAGCCACATCAGTGAGGATTCAAAGGCAGTGTTTTCAGAGATTTACTTAGAGTCCTGAGAGGTTTGTACAGTTTGTACCAAATGCTTTTTTTTTGGTCACATTTCAACTGTGACAGCTATGTCAAAGCCAACATGAAGAACTCAGTACAGATGGCCTTTGCATCTGTGAGTGAAGTGGAAGAAAATATACCAAAGGCAGATATTTAATTAGGGCAAATGGTGGGATTATTATTTTGTTACACTACAGACTCCCACTATAATGACTTTGGCACTGATCACTGTGAGGAGAGACATCTAAAGGTATTGTGGGGAAAGTGTCTGGGCTCAAAATAACCCAAAATTAAAGTTGAAGTGGGGAAAAAACTGACAGACTCCTCTGGGGAGTTTTTTATTGCAAAATTTTGAAGTGTCAAAGAAACGAAGAAAAAATAAGTGTATCATTACAAAATGTACTTCACATTGTTCACATATTGTTCTCCTTTAATGAGATGTGTATAATATTTAACTCCAGGCACAAAGGCAGTCTGTCAGCATAACAGTAAAAAAAAAATAAATCCCAAACGTTGAAGGAAATCTTTAAAAAAATGATTTAAATAGGCAAATATGCTATAAGTAACAAATTAATATAGAAATCACCTGAAATAATGATTTTTTGCCACTCTTACTGAGTGGACCAAGGCCATGTTGTGAGTATAATACTGGTACCAGAATCATGTTGGCCAAAAATGAGCAGGTATTATATGATAGTATAAAGGGGAAATTCTCATCTATGGTCTAGATAGAAAAAAAAAAGAAGATATTCAGTGGCAAATACTCAAATATTCCAAATATTCAGAAGAACTGAAATTTCACAAACACCAGAGAAGAACTCACATTACCCAGACACTATAAATCTTCGTTGTGTGTTTCCCTTGTCACACATTCTCTCAGATATTCAGCTCACAGAGACAGTTATTCCCTTCCTTTTAGCTGTACTCTTATATTTATCCCTTCATTACATAATCTACACCTAAATCCGTTATTTTCTATATTTTCTTTGAAAACACTCTGATAATCTTTATATCCATCCAGGCTTTTGCGAGGGAGTAATGCACTTTGTGCATTACCCATGGGCAGCAGCATTTGAAAGGTATTTATTAACAACTTCTGTCTCTGGCTTCATCCTTCATTTGCTTCTTACTTCATGCAAATCTGCATTGTATTGAGCATTTCCTCAGTGTAAAGTCTCACATGCCAAGAGCAATTAAAGCACACCCATTAATGCAATCTATTCCTCAGCATACCTTTTTTCTTTCCCTCTTCTCTTTGATTTTCTTCTTCGCTGTTGTTTGGCCTCCCACAAAGGCATGGATGGCAGATGAAGACAACTGAAACACAACAAAATCCTGCCTTAAGGAGTTGATTGTTGAAGAAGGAGGGGGAAAGAAAGTTTATCTGCTTAGGTTAATTGACTCCCATGACTGTGATATCAGTGCTGTGATGTAAAATGCTGGCTGGACAGCAGACAGATAAAACTGCTCTGTCACTCAGAACCTCAGATTAGATCTTAAACCAGTTTGGGAACAGGACTTTGGCCACTTTCTTACTGAGTTTCCCGTGGGCAAAATTTCCCATTTAGTTCCTTGAAAATAAAATGAGGGGAGGGGAGGGAAGGTGTGTGTGGTTTTTGTGGGGACTGGATGAGAAAGAGAAAGCAGTGGGGGAGAATAAAGCTGCAAACACCTAAATGGGGCAGGAGCAGCAAACGCTGCTGCATTGCAGGCATTTGAGCCAGCTCAGGTGGGAACCTCTTGCTTTCTGAGTTCTGGCTACTGCAGATTGATTATATACAATGATTCTAATTCCTTCACTTCTGTGTCAGGCAGATCCAGGGCAGACAACTTTAATCCACAGTAGTTTACATCAATTATTTTTTATAGGCCATGCATACAGATTTTTTTATATTGATACATCCTGTTTCATTATTTTAGATAAAGGAAAACTAAATATTAAAGTGGAGGGGCTAGATTTTTAGGCACTTGAAATTTCTCTAGCAGTTTTAACCAGTTTAACAGACCTAGGGTGATTTATTGCAGCCCTAAGTATACTTCTGTCCTGTATTTTAATGCTCTGACAGACGTGCTTAATGGTGTATACATCAGAAGTTTAGCAAGTGAGCATTGAAGATTTTACTACCAAAAAAAATTAAACCTTGAATTCAGAAGGATCAAAGTGAAAAGGTAGAATGAAATTGAAAGGAGGAAGAGAAATATGATCTTGTCCATGTGGATTAGTTCCTTAATCCTGCACCATCTGCTTTGTGGGTTTCCTTATGTCTGTATCAGAGCTTGCAACTTGTAGCATGACAATTACTGGCAATCATTGTGTTAAATATTTCCTTCTAATGTTGCAGTTACAATTTCTATTGAGATGTAAATTAAACACCATAAACTCAGGTCTTTGAATTTCATGTTTTTTAAAAATAATTTTAAACAATTAGAAAAAGGTGTATTTGTAGCAGCTCTTTCTGTAGCTCCCCTGTACTTACTCAAATTGTGGTAATTTTTAAGTCATTCTAACAGTCTCCATGCCCCTTTTGCATCTGACTTAAGCCTTAGCTTTCCTGAGATATGGTCTAACACTGAATGAAAAGAGGATGCAGAGTGGCCAAATCTCTGAAGGAGTTACATTGTTTTGCAAAGACAATACCTGCACATGGCACATTGTCTGTACTCAACCTGAGACAGGAATGAGAACTGCAAAAGTGTCAAGAACTGATATTCAGTGACAGATGTGTAGCTAACTCCTTCAACTATTTGGCTTCTTTTCTTTAACCTGATTTTATTTCACAATTTGAAACTCATAATTGATGTTCCCAGTAAGATTATTCAAGTGTTCTGTAGCTACAGATATTCAGTGATGCCTTTGTGTGACACCCGAAGTCTGACCAGGAGCGTTCACCTCCTCAAGGCTCTGAGAAATGCCACTCAGCTAACTTGCTTTCAGTGGTGAATTTGGTGACAGTTGCTTATTCATAAAGAAAATCAAGCTGGAAGGTGCAGTGTAGTTTCAAAGCCCAGCTGTTTCCATACAAAGCAGAAGATCAAAAAAAAAAAAAACCATTCAGGTTGTCATGTGAACTTATCAAGGCTAAAGTAAAGAGAGATTTGTGTTATGTCTTTGTAATTCCTCCCTTCTGTTCCTCTGAAGCCGAAATGAAAGGTGTGTGAAGGAGGAGGCTTCCTCCTATTGTACAGGCTCCCTTTAGGAGGATCCCACTCGAATCTAGGAGTATGAAGAGATATCAGAGAGGAGTTTCCATGCAGGGTGCCTGTGCTGCTGCACAAGAGCTGTCACACAGATCCCTGGCAGAGTCCCTCCTACGCTCCAGGAGTGGGCAGGATGAGGTGCAGGAGGAAGAGAGAGGAGGTAGCACAGTATGGGCAGAGCTGTGGCAAAGCTGATGGCTGGTCTTCACTCCTCAGGGCCAATTAGGGCTCTTGGTAGTGGAGTGAAATCAGACTTTAAATACACCCTAAACAGCCCTTGAAATCGGATAGAGGATGCACATTTTATCTCACATCTTCTTGATCCCTAGGAAAAAAATTCTGTAGCTCATTTTTTGTCAATAGAGAACTTCTCCTGTCATTTTTTGCTCACTCTATAGTGGCATGGGAGAAGCTGCAGTAAACATCTACAAACGCAGCCTCAGAGTGAATCCAGGGGTAGGAGCATGCCAGGCACTCCTCACTTGCACTCAGCAGGTTCCCTCAGGCAATCTCCAAAGCAACCACTGCCACCAAATGCTGATAAGCCCTTTGGTGAGTCAGGCTGAAGTTCATTTCATTTGCATGGGTGAGAACCCCGACATCAGTGAAAACAATTCAGTTATTTTCATTGCAATTCATTGAGTTTTCAGTGGAGGGAGAGACTAAATTACATTGTCGTTCTGCAGAGTAACCTGTTTGCTGTAATCAAATCCCTTCTAACAGATGCTGGGTAGGAAAAAAAAAGAAAAAAAAAAAAAGAAGGGATAGTAGTAATTTTCTGGTGACATAAATTCTAATTCCAAAACCACTGATATTTCCAGAGCTACCAGATCTGTGTGGTAATGTCAGTGGTGGTGTTCCTGGCTTGTTGATGGAGATGTTGCTCCTTCACTAGAACTGTATCTAGGAACCTGAAAATCAGCATCACTGGGAGAAAAGACACAGGAATGGCTTTAAAACAAGAGGGCATTCAGCAATGAATGCTCTCCAATAAGACACTGCTCTTTATTAACCATGGAAAGAACAGAATCAGTGAGTAATGAACCAACAAATGAGACAATCTCTGAAAAAAAACTGGAGGAAGGATCTCAAGGACATGTTGGGCTTTTCTATGAGCTCAGGGAAAAACAGACTCATGAGCCTCTTGGGAAGAGATTTCTGCTCTTCCATACCAACACCTATCCCAGCATCACAGAGCAGCCATGTGAGAAGTCAGATTTAAGTCTCCAAGGGCTCTTTGCATGGCATTCAGTGGCTCTTCAGAAAACTGAGAACAATTAATCTCCTGAGAAAATGTTAAGACAGATTCCTTCTCATTCTTATCCTCACCCTCTCATATCAAAACCCATTTTCAAGGTTTTCCAGCAAAATCTCAGCACCAGGTTTTATTTTAATGGAACAGTCATTGAATTTAGATTGCAGGTAGCTGACACAACAAATATGCCCAGGAAACCTCTGAAAAGAAAAGAAAAAAAGAGATGGAGTTAAGGAAATTAGACCCTGAAGATTTTGTTATAGTGTTCACCACTGCAGTGTTCTTGTATTTGGTGATTTCTAACCACAGGGGCTGGCCAGAGAAGCCACTGATAATTCATTTTGTGAAAGCTGGCAATAGAGAGTTATATCAAAATGCAAGGCAAGGAATTGCCATGAATTGTTTCTCAACTGCTATATAAAGTAATGGAACAACAAATGCTTTTGTAAAGTACTGTTTCTGGAAGAGGAACTAAAAAAAAAAAGAACATATTTCAAACATTGTCCAAAGGCATATTTGCTTAGAGGGAGCAAGAATTCCATTTTCTTTTGCAAAAATTTTATTACTATCTTCTATGCACTGTGAATTCCACTGGAAAAAAAGACACTTCACAGACACATTTGACTCCTCAATATAAACCTTTTGTATGAGAACTCAGATCATCTGCATATATAACTACACATCTTTATTTATATGTCATTTAGTAAAAAAGAATAAAAAATAACTTTGCCTGACTTCTTGGGCTAATGTAGTGAGTAGCAACTGCAGAAAACAGGTCTGAATTGCAACAGTGTATAAATGAATGAGAGAAGTGGATGAATCCAATCAAAACAGAATAAGGTTAATACAGATAAATTTGGGGTATTTTGCTTGTGAGAGAAAATTTTTGAGTCATTAAGGAAAAGGTTTTCTTGCAAAGTGTAGACTCTACAGCATTTTAACTACATTTATAACGACTAGCAAGGATAGATGACTAAGGCTAGAATAAGAACTAGCTCATTTTGAGTCCTTAAATGTCTTTCTGAAGGAATTATTCTATCTATTTCAAGAGTGGAGGAACAAATCTCAGTGCACTGAAAAGAGAGCTGGTTCTCATTACTTAATCTTGGGGAAAAATCTGAGGATTCCTCAATGCTGTGTGACAGAGAGGATTTGTCATTGCTGAGATGCACAAAGTACACAACAACGCTGCTCCAGAACATGAAGGAGGGATTATTCACCTGTGTGGATGCCCCTGGAGACCACAGATGGGATCTTTTCTGTTCAAATTCACCTGCAACCAATTTTCCTCCCTACAATAAGGTATTGTTGTCCTCTGAGTGGTGGCAATTTCCTGTCTGCTCTCTCAAATCCTCTGAAGAGGTGAGGTGCTATGACATAGCCAAGTTTGTAATGAAAGATGGTTGGACTCAATCATGGGACTTTGCCTTCTTTGTCCACATGAAAAGTCCCTACAGATGCAGTGGCTCAGATAAGCCAGAAGATAAGTGCAGCAGGTTTTATTTCTGAGGACATGAGAAATGTGCTCCTCATAAGACCAAGAGTCCATCTGGTCCAGGACTATGCAATATGACAGACTCTTTAAGGTGGTCTGGCCACTTCTCACACGTCCTTCTCCAGCTGATTGGTGATGTTAGAAACTACATCCAAGTCCATTTCTTTCAGCCTCTGTTGTTCACAAAGCTTTCCTGAATCTAAAAGAACTGTTTTTACAACTTTCTGTAGCAAACAAATATTTGGAAGTTCCCTATCTGCTGAGTCAAGAAGTCCTAAAATCAATATCCTACTGATTCTCCTGTGAACCCATTTGTCTTCTTTTCTCTGTGCAGAAACATGGACTTTTGCTCATACCCTAAATGTCTCTCTTCTGAGAGTACCTTCATTTCTAACAGGCATAGCAGCATGTGAGTCTAATTCCTGTCTCAAAATGATGATGTTTAGGAAGGTAGCAGTGACAGGTGACAGCCTGTCAGTGTGTCCATTCCTCAGAGGCTGTAGGATGACACATTTCAGTGACACAGCAGTCTGCCAAGCTTCTTTTCAAAGCCACAGGTGCATTCACAAAAACTGGGAACCAAGGTGGGACTACTGGAATGAGCAGCTTGACTATCACTGCTGCTATTAAACACAGACTTCTTTGCCAAATATCACTGGAGAAAAGATATGATAAGACAAAGATTAGTTTCAGTTCAGAGTGCTTTGATATGGAGGGGAGTTACTGCACAAAGTGATGGAAGCCATCCTGGGGATGCAGTGAGCCAGGACCATGGCAGTGGGGCAGGGTGTGCCTGTCCTGAGAGCTCCTCACCTCCCATGGGGAGCAGCAGGATGAGGTTTGGGCAGGGAGTTTCTTTTGATGCTGAACCCTCTCCTGATACCAAGTGTGAAGCTGTCAAAACACTAAAACTAACTTTTCTCAGCATTCTCGGCCTCATTTCCTCGTGTTTGATTTGGTGACTGATTTTCAGAAGTACTGTGCCCTCTAAGTTATGGTTTGAGACAAAATAAATGCTATGCTTTAATTCTCGAAGTGCTAATAGCTTCAAAACTACGTTCCTTAAATTAGATATCCCAGATAATCAGTTATACTTTCATCTATGAGCTCTTTAGATTTATGATGGGAAAACAGTCCATTGCTTATTTCTTGGGGAAGGCACAAAGGTTTCTTCCTGTTTTTCAGGAGAAACAAAGATGTAAAATGGCTGAAAAAACATTAAAATTCCAGTGAATTGAAATTCAATTTAGTTCTGCCTTCAAGGCCAAGCAGGCCAAAAATACACTTAAGCAGTGATGAGGGAGAAGGCATCTGAAACAGCCACTTAGCACTTTGCACCTTCAAAGGGCCAGGCCTTTCTCTTCAGGAAAAAAAACCCTCAGAAACCCAAACAGAATTTGACCATACTGAAATAATCCTTCATAGCAGTTCTAATTTCAAATGATTGATTTAGCAATAGAGCCAGTGTGAAACTCATTGACAGAACCATTTGGTTTTTAAAGCCACAATTCCATCAAAATGGAAATAATCCAAAAAAAAAGTTGATTTTCCTTTGACTTTTTGGGTTGGAGGGGAGAGAGAAATATAATTTATCCCATTTTTACTTTTTCAAAGTTGAACTTTTATATGATTTTTTTTTTCTATCATGTGTGATAACAGACAAGACAAAGCACAAGTGACAAAACTGAGGGTACAACAAATATACTTTCACAACAGAATTTCAAAATTATTGAGCATATCACAACTACATTTTAAAACCTGGCAGCAGTTCCAATTTTATATCCTTTACATTATTTTTTAACTTCTCTATGTAGATATGTTTTTATATATAAAAGAGACAGGAAAAGGCACAAATTACAATGCACAAGATATTATTTTGTTTGTGGTTTGTTTTGATTTTAATTCCATCACATGGTGATGGAAAGGTTGAATTATTTGGAGGTGTCACCACAGCATTCTGTTTCAATTTTTTGGTGACAATAATAGGTGGAAAACATTATGGCCAGTCTAAGTGAAAAGCCATGGGCAGGGACACCTTCCACTAGCCCAGGTTGCTCCAAGCCCCATCCAGCCTGGCCTTGGACACTTCCAGGGATGGGGAAATTCCTCATTTCTGTCAGCCCAAAAGTTCAAGTTTTTGATCAGTCAGATTATTCTTCCAAGGACTCTTTACATATATTTGTTATATAAAGTATATTTTTTGTGTGTGTAAAATGGCAGAACATGGAAAATACACCACCTTTCCTTTGGAGGATTCCATACCTTCACTTTCTTTATGTTCAACACTCTTCTCACAGCCACTGCTGCTCTCTGCAGGACATGGAATTGCCAGGATTGCAATAAAATCAGCTCCACTGCTGTTAATGCTGTGGTGTTGGGCTGTTCACTGGTGTCAGTGCTAATCTTATTTCACGGAAAATAAGCAAAACCTTGTCTAGTGCTACAGGACACAGCCCTAACGTTTGTCCCAAAAATGTGTGAGCACATTGTCACAAAGCTACAGCCACAGGGACAATGCAAGGTTTATACATATAATTTTTTTTTAGCCCTTCTTTGTAGAACAGTCAAAGCAACGATACAAAACAATCATAAATCTCATCTGGACAGACTCTTTCCTTCACTACCATAGATGTGCCACAGAACTGTCACCCCTTAACACTTTGTAAACATATCCCTGTCATTCTCTTTCTCAATCAAAAACTGTCTGGTACCAGCTCCCAGAATTCACAACCATGTCCTTGCTCGGACCATCCATCGGTGGGACAGATTTCTGTGGGACACACTGATCCTTTAGCTTGATCACCCCTGGCTCCACCTGGAACTGATTAGTCTCATTAAGTGGTTTAACTACTCTTGAACTGAGTGAATGATAACTCTGAATGGAAGAACTTAGAGGGGAGGAAGTTTGTCACGCCTAAAGATTTTTGAAGGCTTTTATGTCAACCAAATTTGTGTGGTTCTCAGTGAAAGGGGGTAACAGGCTTTATAAAACCACTTCTGCACTCTAGTACACCCTTGTGGTGAGCACTGATTGTCTGTCAGATCTTCCTTCTAATCCCTCCAAGTACAGAGGGTGGCAATATGTTTTCTATAAATATATTTATGCAAGTGTGTGTCTGTCACATTTTATTGTTTCATTGTATCCACTATTAACAAACATCATCATTTTCTCTGTGTTTTCTGGCAGACCCAAATTGTTTTGCAAGGGATTTTGCAAAATAAATATTCAAATATATCTCACTAAAAAGAAGGAAGGCAACAACCTTTAACTACTTGATTACAGCCTTTGACACTCTTTAGAAATCTGTGATACTGACTGCTCTAATTTATATAAATGTGTCATATTTAATATTCATAATATTTCATCTCATTCATCTGTCTCATCTCTATTCTGCATAGATCACCCATTTTAATGACAACACACCATGAATCATCTGTGGTGGTCCCCTTTTCTGCTCTCCCCCAGGAGCCCTCACTGACCCCATTTCTGCTTCTGAGAAAACTGATTTACATGTAGAGCAGCTGCTGACCCCACTGGAGTGCAGGCTTTTGACACAACCCAAGTGCTGGTTTATCCTTTTATCTGGGGCAGTGAGTTCAAGCAGTGGCTTCACAAACAGCTGGCTCATCTCAGCAGGGCAGACAGCTGGAAATGGAAACCATTAGTGCTGAGGGGGAAAAGATAAGCTATTCACATGCAGATAAAGCCCTTGGCATTTCAGCTCCTTGACTAAGCCTCTCACCTAGCCTTGACCTTTCCTCCTGGAGGATCAATCCCATTTGGGTAACAAAGGAACCGACAGAAACCCTGAATGTCAAATTTAACAATTCCAATGTTCTTGATTTATTTAAATTAGTGAACATTTCTTCAAAGACCTTACTTTGCCCTATGAATTTCAGTAAGTTACAGCCACCAGACAGACTAAGAACCAAGTCCTTTGATTGGGTTGGGTTTTTTTTTGCATTAAATCTCAGAGACCAGAAGAACATTTAATGGTACCTGCAGAGGATGTACAGAGACTAACAGAAGAAAATCAAAGATTCTAGGGTTTTAATTGCCAAGAATAAAGATCTTATAAAAGAAAAGAAAATAAATGCATAAAAAGATGAAGATTCCCTAAAGAATTTATATTCATTTTTATTATCACATGTACAAGTTATTCTGCACTTTTTTACCTCACCAAGCCCCCTTAGCAGCAGATTGGTTTTTACAACTTACCCCATTCTACATCTCTTTCTTAAGAGTTGAATATTTCTGCCTCTCAGGCTACACTTCAGGTTCCTGGATGAATCAATTTGCCAGGCTATAAATATGAGTGGTCTACTGGTAGGATGGCTCCTGGCTGAAAACACAAAGCCAAAGGAGTAAAGAGAAAAGGAAATGAACACAAGAGGTAGACTGAACAATAATGCACATTTTAAACTTCCTAGGAGTGGGAGAAGATATGCTTTTCTTTGTTCATAAATGTAAAGGAAATACTATTTTTATTTGTCTTGTAGTGATGGCACAAAAATTACTCTTTTCTAATTTCTCCGGTATCCTCTCCTGCTTTGCTTACACTTAATTACATTAACATTTTCTACTAAAATCAGGCTGGCATCCAAACATTAAAAATGGCCATTGAGTATCATAATTTGCACTGTTTTAAAAAGAGATTCTGTGGGAATAACTCTTTCAAATATGTTGCATGTGAAAGTCTCAATAAAAAGTCCAGAATTGGATGTGTGGATGTGCATGAGCACATATAAACTCACACACCCCAGCAAATATGTACTCATCCACTAATGCCTCTAATGTTTTTCTTCAGATGGTTTGCACAAAAGATCCTCAAAGTGGACTTGATGCCTCCAAAGGGTCTTGAATGGCTTCATGTCTTTATAATTTAATGTTATTTCCCTTAACACTGGTAAAGAAATAACATTGCCTTAGGTGAAATAGCTACATTGTTACTTTGGGCTCCAAACACATGTAGGTGCTTAGGAACATGGTTTAGTGCTGGACCTGGCAGTGTTAGTTAATGGCTGGACTTGATGATCTTAGAGCTCTTTTCCAACCTTAGTGATTCTGTGATTCTCTGGGCACAGATTTGAGTGGGGGTAGTTTTGGAGATATCCATTCCTCCAACACCACCCCCATTTATGCTCTGCCCTGTGAAACCACAGATATTTCTTTGATGCAGCAGTTTCCAGCAAACCTGGAAGATGTGGAGGAAGGACCTCACAAACCAGGGAATGCAGGGGAGCAAAGCAGCATCACTGCTCCCATCCCACCAGGGGAGAGAGACGTGCAGAGAAGTGCTGGAGTAAATGGGAATACAGCCCTCGACAATTCCTTCTTCCCCCTCTTTCTCCCCTTTAACTGCAGTGGCTGCAGGGCTGCTTGTTCTAAGGCTGCTCATTTCTCCTCTGCCTCTTAATGCACAATTCTGCTTGCTATAAAACCTCTAAGCACAGTCTCCAAGCTGGTGCTGGCCTTTGCAGCCCACCTGCTGTGGTGCCTGCTTTCCCCCCCTGCTAACATTGGCTGGCCCAGCTACAAAGGTCAATGAGCAAACAGAGGAGCCTTCCTTGCCTCAGGCAGGAGAGCTCATGCATTAAAATCCAGAGTGCTGGGGTTCAATATCTGTCTGGCAGCTCAGCCACAGGCACATCAGAACACCTGAACCACTTCCTCTGCGGAGATGCCTTTAAATAATGATATATTCTGGTCTTGAAAGTCTCAAGGCCAAAGCCTATTCCTCTTAAATTCAGCGTCAAGGATCCTATTGATTTAAAGGGATTGGTTTTCAGCCATCAAACTGGAAATGTATGCCTTCACTGACAGGAAGAACTATAGGGTAGGATAGAGAAGGATCCAGGATTTAGTCATTCCTTAATGTGTGCTGGATCCACCCTTGTTATTTGAATGTCAAAGAAATGTTGTTTATTCCTTAAAGTGCAAACCCCCCCAAGGCAAAGTTCCAAGCATGTCTGTAATTGTAATTTCTCTTGACTGTAGGAAGCTTCTTCCCCTTTAATTTTTTCAATAATAAAGAAATCAATTGTAGCATTAGACTTACAAGGCACAAATTTATTGGTTGTGTTCCAAAACCTTGTCTGGGTGTTTTAAATGGAGAGAATAAAGCAGAGTTGGAATCAAATAGAGGTGGAATAAAAAAATAGATTCAAGTGATACTTTTGTATACATATACAAAGTTTCTATGTGTGCTTAAATGTATAGAAGAATTTCAACCCCGATTTCAGTGAGACTGTTTGACTCAATAAATTCATGTGAGAGTGATTTTCCAGAATCAGAATCTCAGTCTGGACTCTGTGAGGCAAGGACTTGTCCTCACCATCCTTGTCTATGTAGAGACTAACAGTATTTGAGTATTATATAAAGAATAATTCACCATAAAAGTTAACTGACTCCTGGTAAGGATCCCACTTGCTATTCAACAGGCAACTTGCATTTAGTAGTGATAAATTTAAAGCACTTGAGATAAAATCCATTTGCTACTTGTCAAATTTTAAATTCTATTGCCCCTCAAAAAGGTTCCCCAAATTCTTGTAATGTGGTCAACACTGTGGATGAGGTTTGCTTATGGAGGGGATTTCCATACAGAGTGTTTTACCCAATAATGTAATTTATAAATTACCTTTGATTTCAGTATATTTTGTTTGAAAATATGCATTGCATATTTGGCAATAATGCTGAGGTGGAGAAGGCTGGAAAGAGTTAAAATGTTGGAGCAGGTGAAAAAACTAAAGTATACAGGAAGACCATTTTCCTAATTGTGCTGAAGTGCTCCTTCCTTTTTTTTGTAATTCTTCTGATTTACACTCCAAGACTGAAGGTCTGAAGGAGTAGATCATAGTAAGTGCATAGTAAGCACTCAGAATGTTTTGCTTTGTGTTCATCTTAGTCACAAGCCAGTTGATAAATCTCAAAATCAGAGACAACCCAAAAATCTGATATGGAAGCTGGTATGACAGAAAAAAATGCTTTGCAATTAATTCTCTCTCAGGGCATTGCTTTGTCTTTGTTTGAGGCACTCTCCAGCCTTACAGTGACAGCTCTACTTTGTACAGAGAAAAAAGTTTCTTCATTTAAAGTGTCCTAAGTTTAGTCCAAGACTACATCTTGTTGAAACAGGAAAAAAAGTGCTGAGTAACACATTGCTAAAATATTTTGGCGACACAGAGCACAGACAACCTTCCTGTACAGACAATTATGTCCACAGCTTGAGGATTTCCCCCTAAGAAGCATTAGGCCACCATCTCACAGGCACAACTTGGTAGAGAAGTTTTTCTTTCTCATTGTCAGGCAGATATCTTATTTAATGAAATTTATTTTCCTATTATAATTCACACTATTTGTTCTTAATTAAATTATTTCCTGTAAATATTTACTTCCTGTCCAGCTTGAGTGAATGTGGAGATCATCCATTCTCTCCCTTGAGTCTTTTAGGTCCAACGTGCAGATACCTGAACCAAAAAACCTCCCCTCAAATTAACTCAGTAACAAAATACAGGTGCTGAGAGACCTAAAGATAGACCCAAACTGATCATGTGTGATTACAGGCAATGCTCTGACACAAACCTTTCAAGTGTTGTACCAAGAAAGGCAAGCTGGAAATAGGAGGATAATTAGGCTCTTTCTTTAGCATGAGCACATTTCTGCAGTGCTGGAGTAATTGCAGCCCTGCTGTGATATGCAGAAACTTTGTCAGAAGGCAGAAAAAGGCTTTGGAAATTGTAGCCATTCAAGAGATCACTGGGTCTCTATTTCTGTTGAATTTTTAGGAATATAAGCAAATGTAAGTTTTAGGCAAGCTTGCAAAATTTAATAACATCTCTGAGTTGTGCAAATATTGCTCAGACTTAACTTAGTTCCCCACCAACAACTTTTACAAGCAGTTGTATAGTGTTAAGACATGGCTTGGGGACAGCACTTATGGCATGCTAGGAACCACAAGGAGGTTTCTCCCAGAAAGTGATATGGGTTCAAAACCAAACCAAAAGTCTCTGAAATTTATTAGATTCAGCTAGACAAAGTATTTATACACTTCTGTAGATCTGGACACTGCTGGTTGGCTTCATCTCACACAACTTTAGCAGGCTAAACATTAGAAATAAAAGTTGCTCATTCACAGTTTGCTCAGATGACAAGATGAGTATTACCACAAAAGAAACTCCCTCTGCTCATTGGTTACTGAGAAATTTAAGATTTCTTTGCTCAGAGAAGTTGTGGATTCCTATCCCTGGGGGTGTTCCAGGCCAGGCTGAACAGTGTTTTCAGCAACCTGGGATAGTGGAAGGTGTCCCTGCCCATGGCAGGGGATTGGAACTGAATGGGCTTTAAGTTCCCTTCCGAAAAGGACCCAAACCATTCTAGGATTTTATGATTGTAACTTTCTATTTTTAGTAAAAAAAACCCCACAACTAAAAGCCCACAAGATATGGCCTAGAATTCCACTGGTCAATACTAAACAAAGTGTTCCACTTTCCTAACTGAAAGCAAAGAAATCCTCAGAGGGGCAGAATGTAACACATTTAAACTCTGGTGTTTGCAGATGTCACAGCTAAAAGTGAGGAATCCAGTTGTATCTTTAAATTGCATGTCTAGAATTGATAACCTGGGTTAGATTCTTAAGACACTTCCTTTGATATAAGAAAAGCAATGGAGTCATAGTGATCTGAATTTTTTCAGATCCAAATTAAGACTCCACATATTTACTAAATGACTCAAAAAGATTCTTATTGAAAATAACCTAGTAGATAAAACAATGATCTTGAAACAAGGCCCTGAAAATAACCAAATGTGGCCTGTGTGTACATATTATTGTAATTTTATGCTCCATTTCCAACATGGATATTACAATAATATTTCACACAAATTATAGGTCAATTTTCACAGAGATGCTGCCATAAAGGTGCATAAAATTGCATTAGGAGGGGAAATTCACATCATACTTGGCGATCAGAATTGAACAGAAAAACAATATTTTAGTAACCTCACAGCTTTTAAAGTGATGGTGGATTTCATGATGTAAAACTAATATTCCACCAGAATGCACCAGCTGTAATTAAAGTGGTTTGCATTGTTCCTCATTCCATGAAACCTTCTGTGAATGCTAACACAGGCACCTGCCTTGCCAGGGCTTATGCAGTTTTGTTATATCTTAATATTCTAAAAAAAAACCATGCCAAAACACTTCTTCCTATGCTATTCCCCTAACCTTGTAGCTTTTCCTCATCACTATAAAAACTTGAAGAAAATTGTAGTTAATTCCTTGTTTTGAGGTTTGGCTGTTGTAGATGGGGGGAAAAATATAAAAGAGAAAAACATGAAGAACAGGTCAGGCCAATTCCCAGATTGCTGGCCCATGGAATGGACATTCAGTGCTCCTTCCAGTGCCCAGATTTACCTGGCCAGAATACCTGTGCTCAAAACTTCTTATCATCTGGCTCCAGGATTCCAGATGGGCTTAATTAGTGAGGAACATTAGTCCCAAGGACTAAGATAGAATTAAGAGCTGATGACTTCTGGCTTAAATTCTTTGATTTTCTTGACCCAGAGAACATATTTCTGGGCAGTTGAGCTATATTTTATATTCATTTTGTCAAGAAAATTTTTCCCCACAGTTTGTTATTGCCTGGTAAGTGTCCTAAAGAGCATCTAGCACCTGATTCTTTCCCTCTGGTAGATTTATCCTTATACTTGGCTGTTTACTATGTTCCAACTCATCTACAAAGGTCTGTTTAATTAAGGTCTATATAATTAACAGGGCAAATGAATGAAGAAGGTGAAATTCCTCAGCTTTGTGCTCGATAGCTGGTGGAATTTTTGTCACTCACTTTTCTATGTGACTCAGTTTATCTAATAAAATTTAAAATTTTAAACGATATGATTCCTTGCATTCCTCAGAGGACAATTTGAACATAATTCGGCTGTCACAGTAGAAAAAGAGCAATTATAGTCACCTACATGGTCTCAGAGAAAAGAGAGGTGTGATTTTGTTCAAAAAGTAATTGCCTGATGTAAATGGACTTCCCAGTGAATGCCACCCACACCCCTAATTCTGTGTTTCAGAAAACAACTGGCATGCAAACCACAGGAAGTCTGACTGAGAGATTTAATGTCCCCAGACAACATTCACATGAATATAGTTAATCATTACTTAAATGCTCTCAGCCAGAGCGTGGATTTTCAGACAGCACCAGCCTCCCCTTCTCTCCCAGGGGTGCTACCATTACAGATTTAGAGAAGAGATAACTAATAAAGTGTTTATATCAATTTCAAGAGCATGATTTATGTGCACCTTTATAGTCTTATCTCAGCTGAAATCAATTTTTAATACTCTGTGTAGGTGAGTTCTGGACTACCATTAGGAGACTCGCAGCTGTGAGGTGTTGTGGACAGAAAGGGCTCTCCTTGGAATGTGACACTCTTTCCACTGGCATGAGACTGCTGCTTTCGTTTCCTAAGAATTAATTATATGTAAACATTTTCTTCAAGTCTCTTTAAGAAGTGAGTGATGTTAATCTATTTTTCTCTAGGTATAGAGAACACTAGTTTTCTACTACATGCTATTTAGGTGACTGGTAAAAGAAAATGAATGAAGGAATTCATGCATCAGTATTTGAAACCTTACTAACATCTTCCCTTCTACATAAAAGAGCTTTACACAGCAAACTGTACAACAATCAGATGCATCACTAAAAAAAAAGTGATGTGCATTTTGTGCCACTGGGTTTGGAGAAATCCTTGGATTACCGAAAAAAATGTCTTTTTGTTCTCATTAATTTTATGAGAGGAATTCCAGTATGTTCACATTTGTCTTTATGCTCAGTGCTTTCCAAAACAATGCCTGATTCCTCTGCTCTATAATTTAAAAAAAAACCCCACAAATGGATTTCCTTTTTGGTTTCTTTTCTTATTTAAATAACACCCTATAGACTATGATAGCCACTTCACATAAGAAAAATTCCCCTGCTTATAACTAAGATAAGTATAAAGCAAACTCATTACATGTCCCCTCGATGTGGTTCACTTTCATTTTCATTTATAAGAGAACAGAATAGGGCTTGGCAGGTCATCTACTCCCTTGTCTGCACCACAGCTGAATCACATTTACCTCTTTTTCTTCTTTTTTTACAGGTGTTTACAGATGTTTTCTTTGTCACAGGTCAATTAGGTACTTGCAGGCAGATTCCAGAGCCTGGGAGCTCTGTCAGACCTGCTTCTTCACACCTAATGAAGATGACAGGAAACCCTCTGGGCAGTGTTGCTGTCCTAGTAGCTGACAGCCCTGAAGCACAAAAGTGGAGCACCTGCTCATGGCTGGATCCACAGGAATCACTCTTCTTTGTATGGATGTGCATTTTCTCTCACAGCAGAAGTTGTTGCTGCTCCACTGTGGGCTGTAAAATGGGAATTCGGATGCCCTAACCACAAGGGTTGAGTTGTTCCTGCTGATGGGTAAATAAGAGGACTCTTCATTCTGACCTATGACACATTTAAAGTGGAGCCTGCTACCTGTTCTCTCTGATCATGGTCCTGGATCAGTCATGCACTAATGTCTTTTTTTCATTTGCCCAGAGGACCTGTGGCTGCCCCATCCCTGGAGGTGTTCAAGGCCAGGCTGGATGGTGCTTGGAGCAATGGGAACTAGTGGAAGGAATGAGTTGATCTTTAAGATCTCTTCCAACCCAGGCCATTCTGTGAGTCTGCAATTCCCTTCTTCTCAGAAAGGCTTTTTTTAAAAGCAAATATTCATGAATATCCTTGAACTTTTTTTCTTGGACTGACAGCCTTTTCACTTTTTTTCTTTTTCCTCACCTTTTTATTTATATGTATGTAAATTCTAACATCAATGGGGATGATGTTCTGGGATATTCATAGAAGGACACTGATATGGATCTCTAATGAACAAAGCATGCCACCATGTCTGGAAAAAGAAAAAAATAATGTCACCATGAATTATCTAAACTCAAGAGCTGGTTTAAGTAAATTGGGGGAAACACACACCTGAAAAAGAGGTTTCTAAGAAGGATAGAATGCTTTGGGTTGGAAGGGACCTTAAAGATCACCAACTCCAGCCATATATAGAAATTAACTGATTATACCTTGCTAGTCAATGGTTGTTAGTAGTTCAGAACTGTGAAATCATAGAATAACTCCTGGCACTGCACAGGACAACCCCAAGAATGCCACCATGTGACTGAGAGCCATGTCCAAATGCTTCTTGAACTCTCTTAGGCTGGTGCTGTGACCACTTCCCTGGGGTGCCTGTTCCAGTGCCCAACCACCATCTAGATGAAGAACTTTCCTGATATCTAATCTAACCCTACCCAATCCAGTTTCATGCCAGTTAGAGTGTGTGAGTCTCAGCTTGCAATCACTCTGCTGAAATGAAGCCACAGTCTCGCATGAAGGGCTCTTTGCAAGGTGGCTGAAGAACTTTTATTGGGCAGTGTTCAATCACAAGCAGTTCTCCTGTATGGTAATTTCCTGTTACCCCAATATTTTGGCTCACATTGGCACTGATTTCACAATCTGAACTACGCTGCACTAGCCACTATAGGAATACTGTGCTTGACAAATGATGCACTTAAACTTCACAACGATGCTATTTTGGGCCTGACCAGAGCAGTCAGTATTGAAAATCTGTCTGCTGTGATTTGTTTCAGGAGATATCCTGCCCAGTATTCCAAAACCTGCACTGTGACTTTTATTGCTGAATTTCTCCAGGCATTTATATCCTTTCAGACAGGCAGCTTGCTCCTCATGTAGTGTAAGGACATCACACAAATGTTCTGCTCTGTACTCGCCATGAATATGCAGATGTACCTCTGCTACCAGCAGGTGTAAGCCCCTAACTCACTCTGCAAGGACTGAGCTTCATTATTCTTTAGAATGAATGAAATTATTCATTAATTCACTTAGAGAAAGAAATAGATGCTGCACAGACATGACTTCATCTGGGGCAGTTGAGACCCAACTCAACTACATTATGATGCAGCCCCAGCTGTATTATGATGGCTGTGGCAAAAATCCCTTTGCCCATCAGCACAGGGCAAGAAATGCAATGATCCCTCAGCTTCCAGTCCCTCAGGCATGGATTATTCTGCTCACTCTTCAAGTACAGTTTAACCTGTGAAACAACTACTCACAGATTATATGCCGTATTTGGGGTATTCCCTTATTCCCTATGAATGGGCAATATCACCTGGAAGTCCTCATGAAGTCAATAAAAGAGAAACTGTCAATATTATTGCATTATGAAGGAGAATTCTATTTTTGCACTGAACTGAAGGATAATCTCAACCAGCATTTAGCTGTTTGTTAATTAGTCGTTTATTTTGACAGTCATCAACTGGTTTTGTGCAGCAGAAGTCACTGCATTTTAAATGTTTCGTAAAAATGCTGAAATCCTTGCTTTTGTCAAAAGGAAAGAAATTCTTACATTTTGCTCCTTCATTAAAGTGCAGGCAGACCAGATCCATAGCTTTTCCCTCACTTGTCCCCCTGAGACACCCTGCCACAGAAGATCAGGGTGGCCAGCAGGACCCATCTTTCCCAAGCAAACACTGGGAGAGAAGCTTGTCCTGTACGAGCTGTGTGATGGCACTTGAAGTGATCTGCTCCATGGGGAAGCCTCTGCCTACTCAAGGACTATGAAGCTGCCTGTGCTGCCTTCCTGCACTGCAAAGAACATCTCAGTGCAGCTCTGCTCCTTGGAGGGGCTGCTCACCAGGAACTTGCAGGTGCGGGAGCAGGGCAGCAGCGTCAGACGCCGGCGCGGCCACTGAGGCAAGCGCAGCCAGGCTGAAAACAGCAAGTTTTGCACCCAGGTGGAGATTTGCTCCAGGTGTAAGTAGGAACCTGTGCAGAGGGTTTCTAGGAGCATCGAGCTGTGATCCTGCAGGAGCTCGACGCCCCGGCGATGGACAAAACACAAGGAATATCCCATCAGACGCCTCATGGAGCACGTGCACTCCAGCACCACACGGATGTTGGAGCACCTCTCTGGATGCTGCCGCACAGTGTCCCGCTCCAGGATGAAAGAGTGCCCAGGCGGTGGCCGCAGGAACACAAGCAGTTGGTAGAAGATTCTGTTCTCAAAGATGCTCCAGGATTCATGGCTGCCATCCATTCCACTGTCTGGGTAAATCTCTGGCATGAAAGTCCTCCGGGAAAACTCTCGGCTGATATACAGGAGGTCACGCACCAGTTGCTTCAGATTCCTGCACGGGTCAGGCAGCTCCTGCACTGGTGATTGGGTGGGTTCAGCCAACAATCTGGTACCACTGTGTGTTTGGTTGAGGTCTTGTTCCCCGTTGTTGCTGCTGGAGGCAAGCTTCCTTTGCCAGGCCAGCCAGCAGACCTCCGCAAGTATGGCTGCTGCAGTGGTCCAAAAGGCCCAGTTCTTAATCACAGACTGGACAAAGGCTTCTTCCAGGGATGCGATCTGCTCAACCTCCTGCCACAGCCGTGTCATCTCCTGATGCAGAAGGTCCTCACGCTGCTGCATGCGCTGTGCTGAGGGCGTATCAGCCTGTGGATCGTGTGTGGTCCTGGGCAGGGTGGCCAGCATAGCCACAAGGAACGCGATTGCCACAGTCATGGCCTGTGAGAGGTGGAGGAAAAGGAGGCCAGCAGCTCTATATGAGAGGGAGCATGAGACTGGGGCAGCAGGACAGGAGCTGCCTGGTGTTGGCTCCCACTATGACCTGTTCTCTGTGATGTCACAGCCACCAGAGCCACATCATGAGGTTGACAAGCCCCCGACTCCATCCCCTCCCCCTGCTCAGTGCGTTCTGGGCATCACAACACTGAGTGACCACACACTCACAGGAGCTCCCGAGGCAGATTTTTGCCTTGGCAAAGCAGCAAACTCCTGATGCCACTACAGAGAGCCCTGAGCTTCTCTGACCCATCCCCAGTGGCAGACCCCTGCCTGGCCCTGAGGAGATTAGGTCTCTTGCTTTGGCTTAGAAACGCCCCCAGGCACTTACCCCAACTCTCATCCAGCCCAGCCCAATCATGGAACAGAGCAAAGAGCTGAAAACATCAGATAAAAAAGATTTCACTGACTGACAGAATCAGAAGGGAGCCTTGAAATCATGCTAAACTTTGATTAAGTTGAGCCTGGGCTTATGGAGGATAAAATTTAGTGTGTGTTTCTGCAATATCGAATAAATATCAGCAGAGACCTTGCCTGTTATATTTATTACTAAGGCCAAGTTTCCTAGAACGAGGAAAGACTTTGTGCAAGAGATAAGACAATGTATTAGTGATGCTGAGGGATGTGGGGATGAGATGTCCAGCTCTGCCTTGAGCTCAAAGCCTGAAGCTTAGCTGACACCTGAAGAGGCCATTGGCAGACCCTGACTGTCCTGAGGGGACAAAGCAGACCCACACAAGGTCTTACTTTGGTGAATCTGTATTGCTCTGAATTGTTCTGGCCAGGTGTACAACAGAGCTCCCAGCCAAATGTCTGGGGTTTTCTGTGGACCCACAGAGATGGTATTAGGAGAAGTTTCTATTTTTGCTGACTGTTTTTAGTGATAAAGAAGTAGCTCAGGCAGAAAGACACAGGCAGGTGACTGTGAATGTATCAGCCTGGAGGTAACAACATTCACAGCATGTGGAGACATCACAGCTCAGGGGCAGAGGGTGTGACCAGAGCACATCCTGTGATTTACAGCTGAAAGGTCCCCTGCAGATACAAAATCTGGGGTTGGGAGCTGGGCTCTGCTCCCCGGCAATCAAAGACAGGATGACAGGACAGAGCCTTAAGCTGCAGCAGGAGATTGGAGGTTGGACATCAGAAGGAATTTCTTCACAGAAAGTGAGATTAGACATTGGGGCAGCCTGTCCAGGGACATGGTAGAGTCACCATCCCTGGAGGGGTTTAAGGAAAGACTGGACATGGCACTCAGTGCCGTGGTGGTGTTGGGTCATAAGTTGGACTCGATGATCTCAGAGGTCTTTTCCCATCTGATTGATTCTGTGATTCTGAGGGGACGTTTGTACTTACAGCATTGACATTAAGTGGAGGCTTAGGGCATTCCCTTCCAGTTTCCCCCACTGTAGGATGTCTGAGGGCTGTTTCACTGTTTAGNTGTGAATGTATCAGCCTGGAGGTAACAACATTCACAGCATGTGGAGACATCACAGCTCAGGGGCAGAGGGTGTGACCAGAGCACATCCTGTGATTTACAGCTGAAAGGTCCCCTGCAGATACAAAATCTGGGGTTGGGAGCTGGGCTCTGCTCCCCGGCAATCAAAGACAGGATGACAGGACAGAGCCTTAAGCTGCAGCAGGAGATTGGAGGTTGGACATCAGAAGGAATTTCTTCACAGAAAGTGAGATTAGACATTGGGGCAGCCTGTCCAGGGACATGGTAGAGTCACCATCCCTGGAGGGGTTTAAGGAAAGACTGGACATGGCACTCAGTGCCGTGGTGGTGTTGGGTCATAAGTTGGACTCGATGATCTCAGAGGTCTTTTCCCATCTGATTGATTCTGTGATTCTGAGGGGACGTTTGTACTTACAGCATTGACATTAAGTGGAGGCTTAGGGCATTCCCTTCCAGTTTCCCCCACTGTAGGATGTCTGAGGGCTGTTTCACTGTTTAGCCCCTTAGACACAAAACCCTTACAATAATGATGTTTCTAGCAGGTGGTATTATGTGTTCTGTAGCTGTCCCAGATTTGGCACCATTAAAAATCCCCTCCTTTCTTTCTTTTTTTAATACTTAATGCACTTAAGTATTTTCCAATAGACTCAACAAAATGCAAAACACATTCCCTTTTTTATTTCTATTTGAAAGATACATATGGATATACAAATATATTGGTATTCATGAAATTGAATTTTATCTATTCTTACTTCACCCCCTGTCTCTCCTCTTTCCTCCCTGTATCCATATTTATTGCATTAACTTTATCAGTCAGCCTCGAATTTTATTGTGTCACCAAAGGAAGAATCTATTTCACCAGTAGAGGAATGCACCAATCCTTCTGAGGGTTTTGTCCCATTAAGAAAAAGCATTTCCCTGGTAAATGCTTCCTTTTGGAGTGTTTCCAATAAAGGTGTTGGAGGCTTGATTTTTAGCTGCTGAGCACACCATGTCAACACCAGTATTGATATTTACTGGGGCATTTTACAGCTTCAGCAGGAAGGGGTTTGTATGTGTCTATTAAAAAAGATATTATTTAACATATTTTTCTAAAATGCCTTGATAGAACTGTATTCATACTTCTGGACTTGATATTGAGGTAGTTGGCCAGTGGATCAAACTCATGAGATAAATTTACTGAAGATATAAACATGAAGAAGCAATTTGTCTGACAGAAAATGTGTGTAAGCAGGTACAAGGGTAGGCAACAGGAAACACCCTCTGCTCTCTCTTAAGCCCTCACTGATTTTATTGCCATGTTCCTTCCTTCCTTCCATTTTAAAGCAATACAAATTGGAATTCAGGATGACTTAACATCTGATTTTCTGATGAAGGAAATGAAAGTCAACATTGACCTAACCTTAGACACTTACCCACAGAATGTGGGAGACATGCCCCAGAGTTAGATGTCCCAATGTGGCAACAAAAGGAGTTCTTCTGATTTTCATAAACTCCAGACCTAAATCAAAAGAAGTCATTTTTGCAAGTTGTTTTTCATTTAGCCTTAGTTCACTCCTGCTTTATAATTTTGAGTCTGTCCTGACTATTATGGATTGGAAACATAGTTTTTAATTGCACAAGCATTGTTGGTGTAAAATAAAATGTAGACTAACACACAGTTAATTCATAAAGAAGAATCAGAAAACATAAAGATACATTGCAAAGCCTGGGGGGAGTATCATCTAAGAAAGATAAAGAGAGACATCCCTGAAGGGTTTAAAAGAATGAATAAAATCAGAATGTTTCTGTTGCTGCCATAACAAGATATGAACACGAATTTCTTCAGGATTTTCCTTCTATCTCTTTCAGAACAGGATATCTTGTTTGCTTGCTTCAGTTCTTTTGGGGTAACTCTTTTTGCTCTTCTGGTCAGCCTTATATATACCTGGTTTTACACAACCCTGTCAAGACTTTGTCTTGTATTCCTCTCTCCTCTTCTTCAGTTTCATGCAAGGATCCACCTCTGCTATTTCTTTGTAAAAGCTTTTATTTAAAGGAACAACTCCTACCAAAGTGCACTTTTTTAAAACAGCAGATGTGAGAGGCTGGCCTCATAAATTTATTTAGTTATCTTTATTTTGATGTGAAGCACTAGCTCTTAAATAACTCTGTTGGATTTTTTTGTGCATCCCTAGGCAACCACATGCAAAACCCTGGAGCATTTAACACTACATCTGTGTCTTTCCCTTTCCTGGATTCTAAACCCAGAATTTTCCATTTTAATCTGCCTCAGGATATTTTATTTCTGTATTTTTTTACTGTATTTGCTCATGTCTAAGCCATAATTTTGTCTAAGGTATTTCATCATATATATGCTAATGTAATGCACCAAACCATTGCTTGTTCTTTGGATGGTGGATGTCTAGGACATGAAACAAAGCTTCTTGATGAAAACTGTCTTCATGGAATTTGAACATCCAAATCCAAGCTGTTTTTAAATTTATTCTTAGATAAAAGTTTATCTATCTATCTATCTATCTATCTATCTATCCATCTATTTAACTCTACACACAAAGACATTTTAATTGCTGTGACATATTTTCCCTTCAGATTTCGCTTTTTTGATAAAAAAAGAAATTATTATTTTGCTGCTGGTGCCAGTACTTGAGGAGTTCTGCTTCCTAAGAGAAGTTGATTTGGTTTTAAATCTCATATTACATTCATGGCTGGGGTTTAACATAACTTCTAAAGTTTGTCTACGACATCTGTGTCCAAACAAAACAAAAAAAAACAGTTTATGTAATTCTGGACAACATATTCTGATACAGCCATTGCAAGGAAGAAATCACTAGTAGATAAAATTTTTCTCAATCTCTTCCTTACAGGTTGTGAATACCAACCCTCACAGCATTACATGATCAGCAAACTTTGAATTAACTCTTTTAGGGGAAAACTTACATTCTTCATGGTCATGAAGGAATGGAAACAAACAGGCCTGTTGCAATATAGATAAAACCTTATAAACTGGGGACATTGCTGCAGAGAAGAAAGGAAGAGAAGAGAAGAAGAAAGAAGAAGAAAGAAGAAGAAAGAAGAAGAAAGAAGAAGAAAGAAGAGACCGATACCCAAAAAATCTCCATCTTGTCCCTATATAATACATAGAGCAGGATCCTAAAACTACAACTAAACTCTCTGTGGTACACTAAACAAAAATCTTTTCACCTTTCTGGTGCATTCAGGCTCTCCCAAAAGTGGAGGCAGCTTCTCCCATCAGCTTAGGTTGCAGGCTAAGCTATTTTTGAGGAGGTCTGGGGACTAAAGAAATTCCCAGACGATCAGGAGAAGTTTTGAGGCTTCCCTGGACTCCAACAGGAAACCTGTTCAGTGATAGATCCTTAAAATGTTTACATTCTCTCCTGTTTTCTGCTCATAGTTATAGAGAAACATTACTTTTCTTTTTTGATGTGTGTACAATTTTCTCCAGAATATGTGTCTTTCAATTTTCAGCTTTCCAGAGGAATTAAATTATGTCTGAAAACTTCTTACATTTGTGCAGTTTGGCTCCCCCAGCTCTCTCCAGACTCTGCTTTCCCCACCACAGGCACACAGTAATTGCATAATATTGATGTTATTCTCCTATTTTTCAATTCTAATTCTGTTCTGCCATACTTCAAAATACTGATTTTTTTCTTAACACCTACAGTGTATATGGAATAAGACTGTACTGTTAGCCAAGCTGTCCAAGCTGATTTGTTCCTTTTCAGGCATTTTTGGTGTTTTAATTAATTTAGTTCCTTAGTGGGTACAAACTTCCTCTATTTTTAAAGTTTACAGTCTCCCTATTTACCACATCCCTTCTGCCCACTAAATTCTTCCTATTTTTTTTTTAATTGAATCATTAATAGTTTTTCTGTTGGATCATGACAGCTTTGCTTGTTGTAGTTGTCATTTTCAGTGTACCAGAGCTGACCCAGAGTATGGCTGACAGTGACATTGCTCTGAAATGAAAATTAAATGGGGGTGCCACCTCCTGCTGGATAAATAGTTTACTTGAGAATATATATCTGCAAAATAACTGGTGCTAAATCCTGATGAATGAGAATGGAAAGTAGAAAATCCCACAAGAGGACATGGATTGTTTTAACACTGAATAAAGCAAAAAGGCATGTGTTGATATAGAAATGGAGTAAAATAGCTGATATTAGCAATGCTGTTAATAATAATTCAAATTGTTAGTCATGATAACTGGTAATGCAGGATGGCACCACGAAATACTGTGTACAGGCCAAAATATTGCTCTGAGGAAATTCTAGTCTGGGTTAATGATAAACTGTAGCTAAAATTAAGTATGGCAGCAAGTGGGGTTTGGGGCTTTTTTGGTAAAAAAAAAAAAAATATCTATGAAGAAGTGAAAACCTAAGGGAAGATATTGGAGATTGGAGACTTCTGAGAGAAAGATGAAAGAAAAGGGGAATCCTAGACCAAGGGAGTCCCAAGGGCTGGAAAGAGAACTAGGGACAAAGTCCTGTTGTGGGAATATGTTCTGATATCCATCCTAGCACAAGCAAGAGTATTTGAGAGGAAATTTTGTCTTTGATTTAAATTATATTTTAATATATTTGATGGTTAAAGATGTGTTTTTCTGCATTCCCGGACTCTGTTTTCCATGGAAGGAAACATCTTTTCTTCATATAGAGGAAAAATATATAGAAGCAAGAGGAAAGGGGTAAAATACTGCATAAAAGACACAAGCAACAAAGGTCCAAGAAGGACAACTGGTTCATCCAGACCTCTATAGTGCAGGTCGAGCACATGGGGAAAATAAACCCTCACAGTTAAGTGTTCTGCGGAGGAGGAAAACTTTGGCACCTGAATCCTGTAACCTGGAGCCCACACTGCAGTCAGCATCCATACTGACCTGGGGAGCTGACAGGTTCCTTTTTCCTCCCACATTAACCCAGTTAACTCAGTGCTGATTTCAGACCCCAAAACAGTCCTTATTAAGATGAAAATCCAGCTCAAGTTGAAATTCAACATTAAAGACTAAGTTATTTTTTCCAGATACAGAACAATTAAAAGGAAAAATCTCCTAATATAGGAAGGAAGAATCACATGTCAGTAGCTGCATGGAAGGTCTTTCTTTGTTGTCTCTTCAGTCAGATTGAGGTTTTCTGGTTTATGAATGAAAAAATATCATTTATTAAAGGGATACATACATGTGCAGATGTGTGTACACACTTTAACCATTCGTTTTATACTCATGAAATATCTTTGTTAACAAGGGCCCAAATTTTACTTTCATGAAGCAACTCAGCTGATAAGAATGCATTTCCTCTAATGGCTACAGGAAAATATTAATTAAGATCAGGTCAGGACCTCACACAAATGTATTTTCAGTGGAAGAGCAGGAATGATTATTCACCAGTGAAGAGTCTTTCCATCTATTTGTCTTTATGAAATGTCTTAAAATTTGTTTAGCTTCAATGCACAAATATTTATTTTGAGCTTAATAGGTTTTACACACAGTAGCAGGTAAGTATGTGTGCTGCTGATTCCTATCTGGCAACACAGCTCATTTTATAGAATGTTATTTTAACCAAATTTTGACTTTGAATTAGCATAGAGGGAGGGAAAGGTTTGGAGTCACGGCCGGTGAGATCCTAATATCAAACTCGTAGTTTTTTCATTTTTAAAAGAAAACTCACCTAAGGAACCCTAACAGACACTCAAGATTTGAAATAGGATTTTCACTTGGTCTTATTTTCACTGCAAATGCTGCAGAGAAACAAACTAAAACAAAGACCTACTAAGTACCAACTCTCCTTTTTCAGGGCATAGAGGATGGCTTTTACCTCATATCTTCTCTGAGTTCCCCTTCTTCCATATTCTTATTAATGAGCTCCTATTTAGCAACAGGAGTTCTTGTTAAGTGGCAGGTATGATGTCACAGGACAGGCAGATTCCTGAAAAACCAAACTTTTTGCTTAACTAAAGACTGGGTGAACACAATCTTGATTCTCAGATGCTGCACTGCTCCTTTGAGGCAGAAAGGTAAGCAAAGCACATCTTTTGCTCCCAAGTTTCAGGAGAAAGCACAAATACAAACTGTACAAATCACTAGAGTATGGCAAAAAGCACTGGGCTGCTGCAGTGATGTCAGTGTGCACCAGCAGAGGATTTGATCTTTAACTCAGTTTGTCAGCAAAGGGAACAAGTTCAAAAGAATCCTTATTTTTGGCATGTAAATCCTGCTCTGTGCAGCCTTAACAAGTAGTCTTTGTAACAAGTGTACATTTCATTCCACTTTCATGTATTCCCAGTATCAGGGAGAAGAACTTGCACATTTATATCACCATTCTAATATGGAGAACTATATAGATATGTTCAATAAGATCCATTTCCCCAAACCTGCAGTCACTAAACTTTAAAAATATTGTCCCACTCTTTTTCAGCTGGCTTGGAAAGTAAATTTAGAAGAAATGTGAAGTACTGGAATGTCAGCCTGGGACAGCCAATCCATTTGTGAGGTCTGCAGAGCTGACACAGTGAGCATGGTGGTTTTAGAGGCTCCCTCATTAACCCAGCTTTAAAAATTCTGAGCTTCCTTCTTTCTAAGATTATATCCTAAGTTGTTATTTTCTACCTATCAACCATTAAGGAGTAACAACTTATATTTCCATTATATATAAAAAAATGGATTTTCTGTTTATTTGTTTAATTTCTTTTTAAAGATTTTTTTTGTTTTTCTTTACCCTTTCTTTTTTTTTTACCAGAACCTGGAGTTTGACTTTTCACACCAAAAGAAGCAAAAGTCCTTGATCCTTAACAGAAATTAGTAGCATGTGTCATTTAACAGTGTCTGGGGTCCTGCCCATCTCCTGTGTGTGATCCAGATGAATCTGTGCCACTGAAAATCAGCAGAACTAGGTAGATTTATGTTAGGTGAGTTTTCCTCTGATCCAATATTTTGCAGCCAGAGTGCCTTTCAGGGCTGGAGGATACAGGTAAAACAAGCTGAACAGTTCCATCACAGGCTGGTGTTCTCACAGTAGCTCTGCCTATTCTCAGATGGTTAAATAAATATAGAGGTATTTTTGTAACAATATGGAAAGTGACTTTTCCTTTCAAAAAGGGAGGTGCTAACAGAATCTGTAATGAAGTTACTGCTTAAAAGGTAAAATTGGTGCACATATGGCACTGGACTGAGCACTTCCAGTCCAAATTCCCTTCCTAGAGTTGGGGAATTATACCTCCCTTTGGAAGAGCAGTGATCTCCCTTTGGCACAGGAGTGGCTCCCTCTTTTCTCTCAAAGCCAGACAGGGATGGTGCCACCACTGCTCTGTGCCAACCCAGTGGTTAGAAATCCCTTTACAGAGCTGAGGGCTTCCCTGGGGCTGTAAACAATTAAAAGAACTATTTCTCCCAGCAAGGAGAACACACCAATTTCCTGCACAGGCATCAGGGTGGACCAAAGATATGTTTATTCCCTCTTGTACTACAGTGCTGCTAAAAAAAAAAATCAAAATTAAAGGTGGAAATATTAACAGTTTCCAGACAAAACCAGAGTAACTCTGGCACCTCACAGCTAGTGCTCCCTTTCTGGGGATGGCAGTGCCAAACTCTTTACCAGGACTGAATTAAATAGTCTTTGAGTAAAACGTGAACAACATGAAGAGGAACAGCTAAACCCCAATATGAGTGGCTGCATCACTGGGCTACAAAATCAAGCTGCTTTTGCCCCTCATTCCCTCATGAACCTTGCACTGCTGAGCATGGTAGCCCAGCTCCTGTGTGTGCCTCCACACACACCTACACACCCTAGAGCCAAGGCTGGGGACAAATACCTGCACTGAAGCAAATAATGACTCCTTAAAGAAGTGCTCCTGATTTTTCTCGTCTACAATAATCCCTCACAGGGGAGCCCAGGGTGTGTCCAGACTTTCCTCCTATGTTTATTTGCTTTTCACATTTCAGCTACTATAAAGGGGAAGATTCATGCTTTCCAAGTATTTCTTCTCAGCTTCATTAAATTGAATATTTCAATAATTTCTTTCAATTGGCATTTTCAACAATCTCATTCTGTTACTGGTCTGTCTTTATGTTGTTTATTTCAGTGCTTCATGCTGACAGAATATGCAAATAACTCATCTAACCTTATGTCAGTCTGGCAGAGGCCAACTGCACTCAATAGTTGACATATTTAATAGCTGATTTTGTTGTCTGCATTTCTTATGGAAAGAGATCACAGGATGTTAAGTGCTGTCAGTAAAAGTTTAAGAGGGAAGTACTGTATTTGTATTATTCCATTCCATATTGTATTGGTCTGTTGAATATCCAAGCCAGGAAACAAGTTTTAGCTCTGTGTTCACTCTTTGCTTCCATACTGATGGGTTTTTAACTGTCTCATTCCTTTGTAACCTTAGAGCAACCTGATTATTTATTTATTTTATAATGCCACTCAGGACATTACCCTCTTGCCTTTGATTTCAATGGAACTGCAGGGAAACCTCTTGTTTCTAAAACTTAATTCCATTAGTACTGGTCAAAACCAGCATTTTCCAATAAGTTTTTTTAATAAGTAAATTATGTAGACATACTAAGACATACACATAAATATTTCCATTAAAATATTTTTAAATACTCAGTGGTCATTGATTTAAAAATGTTGGATCAAAAATAAAAATAATATATACACACACACTCTGAAGGCGTCAAAATCTAGAAGTAATTTTCCAAAATGAATACTACTCCCAACACACATTTTAAATAAATATGCATTGACATTTTCTTAGTAGAGCAGCATATTTCTCCTGAAATACATTTTTCTATGCTGGCCAATAGATTTCTGCAAGATGATGCTTTGTAAATAATCCAAAACTTAAAACTATTCTTGGTACAACTGTTTATTAAACGAAATACATTCTATACATTGCAGTATAGAAAATATCTGTACACTCTTAAACACTACAAGCAGCAGCCCATGAGTTAGAATTTTTCTGAAATATTTCTTTTGCTGTTGTCTTTTGACCTCCTGTTTTCTTCCTGCCTTTTTAAAATACTGAACACTTTTAAAACCTGAACACTGTAGAATCCCCTGAGCTAAGATAAGGAAAGTGAATGTTTATTTGCAAAAAGGTGAATGTCAGTGCTTATAACAAGGAGACTAAAGCACTTTATAAAGAAGTAACCTCTCACATTCCAGCTCAAAAGCAAACTTCTGCCTAACAAGTAGGTGAAGGAACATTTCTCCATGCTGCTTGTCATGGTCAGCTTGTTTCCTCAGCTTTCATTATGTTTTCCTCACAAGTATCTGGGACTGGCATCAGGTACTGCCAGAACCATCTACCAAGGCATGTCCAGCAAATCTCGTTAAATGAACCTGTCATATCACCTGCAGAGCAGGCAAATTTCCATGTATTCTTCACATTAATGGCAAAAATTTTTGGCATAATATATCCTTTGGACTCTCATGATGACACTCTGTCAGATGACACTCAAAACTGGAAACTTCTGAAAGACTGATCACCTTAAGTTGTAAGAGTTCTGGAACCACTCCTGTTTTTCTCTAATAATTAGCACTGTACAGCTGAAAAAACACCTTTGGAAGGAATTCTCTTGTTTCTGTTACCAGGTCCTGTAACCAATTCACTCTGCTCTGATCCCTTCTGCCAGGAACACTAAAAAGAGAGGCTGCTCCTCTGGCAGTACTGTGGGCTCCCTCAGACTCCAGCCCATGCCCAGCTTTGGCCCACAGCAAAGCAGCATGTGGCCCCACAAAGAAACCTGCTGCTGCTGGAAAAACCCTTGGCTGCCACAAATTTTGACTGGGAGCTGGTCCCATAGAGAAAGGGGACATTGCTGAACCCTGCAGTAACTGAGAACCACATTCCCAATAGCTGTGGGAGGGACCAGGGCATTAACCAGAGGCTGTGAGCACAAACAATTTCAAGACAGATCTGCAAAAGCAGCAGAGCCTGGATGCAGCCCAGTGGCATAGATGGGTGTCTGAATTAGCCTGGAGGCANATGGGATGGGATGGGATGGCAGCAGCACTGGTTGTGGTTTTAGCCTGGGAAGCCTTTCAGTGACATAGTTCTGATTATACCATTTCATAAGCACAGGTTGTAGTTCTTATGTGTTATTCTCCAACCTCTTTTCAAGAACCCATCTCCTTACCCCTCAACAGCTCCAAAGATGGCCTTTCCATCCTCTGGCTAGCTCTCACAACACAGATCTACTCCAAGCTCCTCAGATATAGTGGCAGATCACCACAATGATCGTAATTATGAGACCCCTGGGAATGATGGACATCAGAGATTCCTGAAGTTCTTCCTCTCAGCTTGAGCTCAGTTACAAGATGAGGCTGATGGTAAGAAGGGTAAAAAATGCCCAGTGAAAGTCAGGATGTGCTCTAAGCATCCTGTCTTTTCACTTTGAATGTTCTGAGAATCTCTAACTGCAGTCCATTTCTGGGAAATCTAACTAACAGGACCAGGTACATGTCCCTGCTACCTATAACAGATAATTCTGCATTGCAGGACTTGGTTATTCACCAACAGTTAAGGCAGAAGGAGTGACAGAGGGGGTGGGAAACCAAGCACCAAGGAAAACACAGGCAAATAGTAGAACTCTCCATATTTGCCTTGCCATAAGCTTCAAATATAGAGGAACCAAGTTCATCTGTGTAAGGACTCCTTAGCCTTTAATCTTCATATTTGGTTTACCCAAACTGATCACATTTACATGGAAAGAACAGGAGGGAAGTATTCCTGCTTAACAACTTTGAAGGGTTTTTTAAATATAACTCTCATGTTTACATGAACCATCCAAGCAGTTCAACCTGTATTCTTTCAAAACTGTGCTCCAAAACCTTAATTCTTAATTTACAAATATGTAAATCCTTTCTTTATTCATGAGAGTACAATGAACACAGGGATAGACATTCTCTGTATCAGAAAGATACAAATGGCTACACCTCTGTTTTGAATAAATTTTTGAAGGTTCATTTGTTTTAAAAAATTAAGGGAATGTACTCCCCTGAAAGTGTGAGCCACAGCCAAAATCCAGTAGGAGTGGGCAACTGTGGCTTAATAAGTAACAGGTCCTCATCAGGTGAGCAGCAGTGTCTCACCTTTCTGCATTTTTGTCTTTTCCCAAATGCAAAATAAGATATGGAAGTTTAAATCCCTGTCCCTAAGCCTTAGGCTAATGCATAATATTTGTGCATCCTACATATAAGCACTCAATTACCACAGTCCAGCTGATGAGTCCCAGCTCATTAAGTAGAGCTAACTCAGTTGTGTCTGGATTGATGATGACCTGTGAGGTTCACCAGCACTGCAGCTTCTGCTTGAGACAGAAAGCCCTGGGTAACACTGAACAGCAATGAATAAAGTGTTCACCTGTACATGGCCTTCATCTGATCTGACCCCTTTCTGATGCTCCCTGGTGTCTCCATCTGAACCTCAGCTGCCTCAGCTCCTCACTGCTATCAGGGAAGGTCCTGTCAGCTGAGTTAGAAGAGCTCAGTGTCTCCGTTGCATTCCCATACACAGGCACCTGCAGTGTTTGATGCCTGGATGGCTCCCATGTGCCTGTGCTGTCTGTAGCAGCAGTTGAGGGCCAAGCAGGAATCTTAAAAACCAAAGTACTTCTATGTGGGGGCAACTGTTGAAGGTCTGCATGCACCTGTGTCATGAAATGAAGGGGTCTGCTCCTCCTACACATCCAGTACTCTCTAGTGCCAGAGACAGGACAGTGGACCCAGGGGAACTTTGATATGACTGGATGGAACCCTTTTCCATTTTCCTGTTTAAAAAGGCAATGAGTATTATTTTAAGGCTGAGTTGTTACACATCACATAATTTTCTGTGAGTTAATACTCTGGTGCAATATGTTTATTTGCAGAGTGTCTCAGACAATGATTTACTGTTCAGATCAAGTTTACAGCAGGAGCACAGACAGCAAAGCATCTAACCGGCAGGGTTTGGGTTGTGGACCAGGCTGCAGTGGAGTTCACTGAGACCACAGCCTGAACCTCCTCCTGAAATCTTCCTCCAGCCACTCTCCTTCCTGTGCCTTCTGTCCCCTCTTCTGGCACAGCACCCACCCTTCTTCACTTGTCCCCAGCAGTCTGCTCACTCAGCCTTGACCACAAAGTCACAGTCCCTCTGTATCCCTGTTCCAGAGGCTCTGTCCACTGTGTATCCCAGTCCAGGTCCTTCCAGGTCTGGGACCTGCTTCTCAGAGCTCCTAATTCAGAAAGGGCTTCACAATGCTGGGTTAGAAAGAATCCTCTTCAGCTCTGCCAGTTATACAAAATAAGTGTTTCCTGCTCCTCAAATTTATTTTGTCTCATCTTCTGGGTGAAACAACCCCCCTGCACAGTTAATTCACTCTCACTGTTTTCCTATCCTGTCAAACACCATCCATAACCCTCCCCTTATTTTGACCCTGTTCCTTTTTATTCCAGAGATGGTTTGCTTTTGGTTTTTTTCCCCAAATACATGCACTCATATTTACTCTGCTGATATTTGTAGTTCATAGTTGAAAACTGAACTCTGAGTGCTCTCTCAAGATTTTTCACCACATTTCTAATTGTTATTTGTTTTCCACTTTCATTTTGCTTCTGCTAGAACTAAGGCCACATGCAGAGGGACTTTGTAGGAGAATTCAACTAAGCTTTGTTTTCTTCGATGAGCAATGCTCTTGCTATAAGTGCCTGTCATCACAAGCCTTTAGAAAATATATCATGAAAACAGGGAGTGACTGGGGAAAACAAGAAACAAAATAAAAGAGTACAAGTACATGTGGCTCTAGTTTTAGAATTAGAAATTGAGGAAAATACCTTATATAATACATCAAAAGACTTTTATATAAGTGATTTATTTGGTTTAGTATAAGTGATTTATTTGGTCTATTTTTGTTCTAGGCTTTCAGTGTTATAAATAACAGCAAGATCTCTTTCAAACAGAAATACAACATACACCTCGCTAAGACAGAAACTTTCCCAATTTAATGTAGGAGAGATGAGGTGCTGCTGGATGTTAGTCATAATTCTGGCACACTGTCAAGCATTTCTCCAAAAATAACACTTGGAAACATTAATTTACAGCTTTGGAAGTTAAAGGGTAGATGCAAGTACAAAGCAGAGTTACTTCTCTTCCAAAAGTTATCCAAATTCCTTCCATAGTCCCATCCCAAGCCCACAATGCCAGATTCTCACATAACATGTCCATTGTCATCCCAGCTGCTCCCTGCTTCCTCAGCCAGGAGTGGAAGCTGCGTTGGATCACCCACAGCACAGGGACAGGGTGGGAGCACTCACGGCAGGAAATAACAGCAGCCTCTCTGATGGAAAACCAACTCTCAGTGCCAGCTGCTCCCTGATGAATAATAACATTAACTCTGCCCCTGTGGGATATGCAAGGCTGCTTTTTGCCTCCCCATCTCTCTCACATGCCCACAGTGAGCAGGGAGCTGCTGGCACAGGGTAACCTTGTTCTGCAAAGACTTTTCTTAGAACTGGTTTCTGCCCTGGCTTTGCATCTATTCAAAATTATTCCTGCCCGCACATAGGCAGTTTTTCCCCCACTTATTTAAGGGTGTTAACAAAACACTTGCAATCAATACTGCCCAAGAGCCTTTTTGTTCCTATCTCATTTGAAAATTAAGGAATTAAAAAAGATAACTTCAGAAGATGCTTCTGACCCATGCCTAGAAGTGTTTTTGGCCAGGCTGGATGAGGCTTGGAGCAACCTGGGATACGGGAAGGTGCCCATGGCAGGGGGTTGGAATGAGTTGATCTTTATGTTCCCTTCCAACCCAAACCATTCTATGATTTTATGATTCTATTCTCACTCTGGACAATCCCCAAACACACAAATATTTAATGCCCTTTCCATTCCCTCACTTAACATAATGAGATTTTTCAGCTGTTTCCTAAGAAAACAAAATTTATTCTACTTCAATGCTTCTGGATTACATCAATTTAGAGGGAAAACCTGAAGCTCAGCCACATTGCTGGACACAAGAAAATCTGCCAGGGGAAGCTTCACAGAAAGAAGGAATTGAAGAAGAATTTGAACAAGCTCAACTTCTTATAAGTCTGGTGGCTCTTTCCTGCACTCCAAAGAGTATGATAGGCTCAAGTCTGAATCGTGGTGGTTATTCTCTGGAAAAGATTTTTTTTTTTGTAGTTTATTAACAAGGTGTCCTGGCTCATAAAGACTGTAAATATGTCTTGGTGAAACAAATAATCTAATGAGGCTGATGGTTTCAAAGAAGATTGTGTTGAGCTACAGAAGAGCAGGCAGAGTTTCTCATTATGCTCAGGCATATGACAAATGTGTATCACTTTTTTCTTTTTAACCAGTTGCCTTGAAAAAGTAAAATACAATTTAAACTGATGATTTTTTTCTTTGTTTTCTTAGCAAATATAAAGTAAGTTTGAACACTTCTTTCACAGATGAAGTCAAATATTTTCTCTTCTTTGGATGTCTTTTAAAAATTAATTTCAATACATTTTCAGATGAAACCATTTTGAAATACTAATGAAAACTCTTCAGTTAAAAATGTCAAAATGAAGACATTTCTTTTTCATTCTTTCTTTCTGTGATGACATTTGAAGACAAAAGAAAAATGGGAAATGAACTGTGCTTTCTTAGCTGAGTTTGTTACTGTTTGACACAAGAGTTTATACCTTTTTCCCACCATTGACTAGAAAGGCCACTGAGGATGGTTTTCCACAATGTAGACAGAGTACAGAAAGGAAACCAACCAACAAATCTGAGAAAATACATTTTGGTGGGAGCAGCATAGAGAAACTCAAAGAGAACAGAGACCTGTGCTAAGTAGAACACTTATAGACAATCACAAACAAACATCATATAAATGTGATTAATTTCTCACAAGTGATATACTGTAAAAAAATTAACTCAATCTCTAAGCAGATGGAATCTCCTCAGCAGCTTTTCCTGTTCAGTTTATTTGCTGGTGAGCTAAACTACAGATTAGGAGCATCAACATGCACTTTCTATCCTCAAAGGCCATGCTGAGGTGAGATAAGTATCTTCATAACATGATATTTAGATTTGAAGAGAGTGTGACAGGGAGAAAACAGAACCAAAAGCCTCAAAGGAACAATAGAGCTTGTTTCCAAAAATATTGATCGAAGCGTTGCTGTTTGAAGTCAGCTTGGCTCAGGCAGGTGGCTGATGAGCTGAAGGATCATGCACTGTTTTGACAGGAAGGCAAACATATCAGTTTAAATTTAACAATCCCTCTACTCAAGTTGTCATTTCAAATCTTTCTTATGCCATCGACCTGACATTAGATCAATAAAATTATGACATTTTATGGCACATCAGTGACATAGCAAAATATTGATTGAAAATCCTAGAGGATGGAAAAATACCAGAAAGCATATATTACAGATGTGGGGTTTCTTTTGTTTTTTTGGGCCTTTTTTTATAGTAATGACCTCTTTTACATCAAAGACGTTAACTGGTTTCATCTTTACCATATAATTTTATTTAGTAGTTACTGAAATTTTATTAGGGGATCCTTTCTGACTGAAGAATTTTTGACTGGCCCTAAAGGAGTCCAGTCAGCTGAACTCATTACTTTTTGTCTGAATATACACATTGAAAGGTATTTGTTTTCCTTGACTGTTTCTTCAATCTTATTTTCATCTTTCTATTATTTCTGTATGTAAGAAAGTATTATTACAATTTTTATAGAAGTGTGGCTCAATACTCACTCTATGCATAAAACTAAATCTTTATGAGTGATGCCAAAAGGTATGTTAAAATGTTATATTTTTAACAGTAGTCTCAAAGTATAAATGGGAAAGAAATAACCTTATTTGGAGACTGACCATAAAACTCCCTCATCTCAAGACAGCCTAAACTCATCCAGGTTTAGAGAAGTACACTAAAAAGCCCAACTTTATAAGACATAATACCTGGCACAATATAACTGAAATGCTGAAAAGCATTGTTTTGTGGTGTTAAGAAGAAGCAAGAGTAACACAGATGATATTTGATGGAGTCACAGATTTAATTTCCATTGCCCTGGACATTTTCATAATTTGAAAGGGTCCAGCAGTGTCCACGTTTTGGACACTGGGACTTCTGTCTGTGGCAGCAACATTCCTATAATCTGTGTCATTACCTCTCAGTTACTCTCCCAAGAGCTGATGAGGAATGGCAGATGCTTAGTGGTGTGATTTGCATAACCTATTGTGGACATATGCATTAGAAAAATTAAACAAATCTATAGACAGCACTGGCAACTTTGGCCAGCCCCATAATTGCAAACCCTGGAGTGTCTAGCACAGCTCTAGCCATCTGGTCCAGTGAATCCCTGCTTGGATCATTGTCCAAATAAAACAATCTTCCACTTCAAATTATTTCTAGGAGAGATATCTCCTTAGTGCAACATTCCCATCTGCACACTAAGGATCATCTGAGTGAGGGAATAGTCATTGAAGAACTGATGTGCTGGATTAGATTGAGACCGAAATTATGTATTTTGACATTTTCCCTCAGCTATGCAGAGCTTGACTTGAACCACTAAGAGTAACCGTGTGTTTGTACATGGTAACTATTCTCCTGACCACAACAGCAGGCCATTTTCAATATAATAACATCACCTGTGGCTCCACAACAGGCTAAAGCCTAAAACGTAGCAGAACAAGAGAGCATTCCAGGGAATACCACCTTTTTCTCATGCCCAAAGTCCCTAGGTTTGCTATTGGCTAGTGCCAGAGACAGGAAAGATAGATATTGGATCTCATCAGCCATGTATGTTCTCAAGAACTTGATGGATTCCTCCAAATGGCTCCACAGAGTTCAAAAAGTAGATAACTGAAACTAAATTGAATTCATGATTTGAAAAAGTGGGAAGTGCTATTTCAATGTGTCCCTGTGATAGGTGTGTGCATTACAAGTGTCCCTGCATAGATGCATACTTGTATTATTCTCAACCCATAGTTATGGCCTAATTTTTAATACTTAAGACCCTACTATATGAAACAGTGTTCAAATATATCTTTTTGCACTGCTTTTAAATTTTCTCATCATATGTGTGATTAGCCTAAATTGCAAAGGCAAATTTTCCTCCTCAGACATAGGGAAACTTGATCCCTACAATTGCCTAACTGACTGCAGATCTGCCTCTGAGTGCTACAGTGTAGATAAGAGTTGAAAAAGATGAACTGCCTAAAATAAGTGTGTTTTCAATTCATTAACTTTGTAGTTGAAGTATTCACTTTAGATGTGGAGATCCTTTAGTTGAGAGAATTTAAAATTCATTTGATCAGCATGTTTTCTAGCCACTGAAATAGTTGGAAGCCTTTATGGTAACACTTGCAGACCGCTTGGTGAATTTATTCCTGCACCAAGGGTGTAATATTTAACTGGGCTAGGTATGAGAGAGAAGATGGGTTTGATTCTATATATCCACCTGGATACCCTTCCCACCACTGGAACCACACTGGCCAGGAGCCAGTGCCAACCTCAGTATCGATGGAGCAGGTCCTGTTCTGCACTGCACACCTTCCCCGAGTGTCTGATCCTTTTCTTGTCGGAGTCCAGGGAAGCCTGACAGCTTCTCCTGCTCCTCTGGTGGTTTCTTTATATCCCCAGAGCTCCTCAAAAGTGGCCTAGCCAGCGACCTAGGCTTTTGGAGAAGCTCCCTCCACTTTTGGGAGAACCTGAATGCACCAGAGAGGTGAAGAGATTTTTGTTTAGTGTACCACAGAGAGTTTAGTTGTAGTTTTTAGGATCTTGCTCTATGTATTATATAGGGACAAGATGGAGATTTTTAGGTGTGGTTTTTCCTTCTTTCTTCTTCTCCTCTCTCCTCATTCTCTTCCTCTCTTCTCTGACACCAGTTCCTGTGGTGTGCTGGTTGGTGGAAAAAAGTTAGCATTGAAAAGACATATCAATAAGATGAGGGTTTACTGGTGTTGAAAAGAAAATAAGATACGTATTGTTTCTTGAATGGTTGTTAGTAAGATATAAAAGGCAGCTGCCTTTTAGTTGTCATGGCCTCTTTGCCCTGGTGTCCTTGGAGGATGCTGCCACTGCCTCTGAGGTTTTGATAAGAAAAATAAACTCTGAAACAGCTGAAGAAGATCTCTTGCTGCATTCTTTCCAACGTGACAAACCAAAAGAAGAGAAGCCCCAGGGCAGAGGACAGGGGTTGGAGCCCCCAGTTCCAACCCCAGCAGGGGCCCAGGCCTTCGACACTTTTCTCACCTAATAAAAAACAGCCAAACTCCAGTGTGACTAGAGGAGCTTGGCTGACCAACAGCAGGGTCTGGGGCAGGAAGTGTTGAGCATATCCCAGACCTCTTTCTAAGTCCAACGCACAAAGCCAAGGGCTTGGCTCACATGTGGACACCTCGTGCCATTTTGGGTCTGTAAGGTATTGTGTGTAGCCACTCCTGCCTCCAAGGAGCAGGGACATCTGCTGTAGTTCTTCTGTGGCTCAGGGATCCTAAGACAGCTCGCAGCAAGGGTCCATTTATAGCTGCAGCTGAAGAGTTTCTGTTACCTTACCTTTCTAGACCAAGCTGCTGCTTTTAGCTCTGGAGCAGGCTGTGTTAAAATCCCAGTGGTTTAACTGAATGCTGTTTGTCAGACTTGGATGCTGAATGAATGTTTTGCAATGCAATCAATTGGATTATCTCCAATGGCTTCCATGGAACAACATCAAGTTAATCAGCAGAGGATCTGATCCACTGATAGATTATATTTAAAAAAAAATCAGCAAAACCTTGCTTTGAGTCAAACCTTGCTTCAAGCTGGCATCCCAGTTCTGAATGTCTGCATGTGAACACATTCTTACACTTGGCTGGGCACAGTGAAATAACACAAAAAAGTGTTTGAAGGAAGAAAGGGTGGAATTGCTATCCCCAACAGAAACTTGAGCTAAAAGGACCTTCATGGTTTTGGAAAAAAAGTCCCTAAATGTTCTGTTAAAAAATAAGGATCCTTTTAAGGTATACAAAAAGAAATCATGAGTTCTCAGAAAAAAACATAACTAGCAGTCTGTGGATTAGACCCTACCAATCCAGTATTCTTGCTTATCTGTAAATTTTAGGAATATTACTACACATAAAGACTGTAGGCAGTGATATCCAGAAGCCAGTGAAGTGAGGTAGAACACACAAACAATAGAACAACTTGAAATAAGAACTATTGAGTCATGCAGGAAGGCTTTAACAAGAATTGATTTAGATTTGCACATCTTCTGAAAAACCCTCTTCCTTCATTTTTCTTTTTTATGATACATTACTCTGGCAAATAAAACATCAATGCCAAATTATCAAGAAAGGATTAGTTGGCTGATTAATGACCTGATAGTACACACAGGAGTAGTTTTTAAGTGATTCCTTAAAAAAAAAAAAAAGGATTATATTGAAATTATAGGAGATTTTTAAAACTAGAAGAGAGGTTTCAAAAGCTTTGCAGCTCCTACTGTACATGTTCAGGATTCAGTGAGATTCTAACCTTGCCAGCTGTATGTTGGGAATAGAGAGAAAATGGAAAATGCAATGTTCATGACACATTGAACACAAAGAAAATATTCAATATGAAGTCTGAAGGCTTCATTTGGTGGAGAGTGATGTTAGGACTTCTGATGTTACAGGTCACAATAACTCCCTTAAATAAATCCAATCCTCTTCTTTCACTGATCCATTTGGCTCCTTGACACCCTTGAAAATCTGGAAGATCTGGAAGGTCTCTTCTAAACTCTGTGATCCTTGAATTGCGCTGTCACCAGTACAGGACCTTAAACTTGCTGAACCTCACTGGGTTCTTGCAGTCACACTGCTCAAGCTCGTCCAGGTCCCTATGGATGGTCCCTTCCTTCGCTTGTGTCACCTATCTGGCTCATCTTCCAGTCAGCTGCAAAGATGCTGGGGGTGCACTGGATCCTGCTCTCTGTGATACTGATAATGACATTAAAGAGCCCTGGCCCCATGGCAGAGTCCTGAGGGGTCACCCCTCATCCCTCACCTCCACCTCCACATGGAGCCACTGACCACAGCCCCCTGGCTGTGTCTATCCAGACAACTGCTCCTGCACCAAATGGCCTTCACAGCCAAGGCTCTCCAATCTGGAGATCAGGATATCGTGTGGGACTGTGCTGAGAGCCTCCAGGGAGCCTGGGCACAGCAGGGACTACAAGTCTGGAAGTCCAGGGGCTGTGCCCTGTGCGTGCAGCCATTTCCAGCCAAATCCTAGTGGCTCCACTCCTCCAGGAGTGCTGTGTGTGGCCCTTTGTGAGAGAGGCACCTTCCAAGGGCCCTTGGTAATTGGGGACCTCATCAGCACAGACGGGACATTGTGACACGGCAGGGATCCCTAACCCATGGGCATCTCCTCCCAGCAGAGCCACTCTGCTCCCTCACGAGGAAGCAGCTCCCTGGAGAGCTCTGCTGAGGAGGACAACAGATATGGCAATGGAGGAGAAGGTGAACCCCAACTCTTGAGACAACCACCTTGAGCAGGGCACAGCCACAAGGTCTCAGAGCCTGAGGGCTGCCCTGCACTGCACCACATCCAACGAGACGTACACAGGATACAGGAGCTGGATTCCTGTTGATGCCTTAGGATTTTAGCTTTTATATTTTTCATATTCTGTAATTCTTTAGTCTATAATTCTGAACTCTGTATAGACCGTTAACTACTGTTCTCCCATTTTAGACAGACAAAAAAATTCCTCTCTAGGTTTGAAATTCAAGGACACCCAAGAAATGTAAACAGAAGTGGGTTAGGGGGGCGAAAACTTGCTGTAAGTGACTTAATTACCTGAAGCTGTAATTAGAAGACTAATCCCTGATATGCAAATGGACCAAACTTATAAAAGTATGAAATCCCATGACCCCATTGTCCATTTTGGGTGTAGCCCCTGGGGGCTTTGACTGCCCTAATGTACCTGAAGGCCTTTCAATAAATATAACTGCTTTTATTCTCTTAATTTTGTCTAGCCTCTGTTTTTAGGTAGCCCCATCAAGGCATCCCTGTGAGAGTGTCCTGCATGGTCTCCGCTGGGATGCAGAGGCACAGCCCACAGCAGACAGAAGAGCAGGAGCGGGCACATGGCAGCCTCTGTCAGCTCCCCTGGGCAGGCTTCCAGGGCCATGGTGCCACTGGACCCAGCAGAGAGAGAAGGACCCAGCAGAGTCCTGTGTGCAAAGGAGGAGGCAGAACCTGCCTGGCACCTCTCTGCCCCTGCCTGCAAAGCCTGCTGAGAATCTGAGCACCCTGTCCCAGAGGGAGTGCCCACAGGAGCTGAACATGAGGCACCCATCCCGTGCAGAGCACACATTGCCCCTGCTCAGGGAAGCCAGCCCCATTCTCCCAAAACTGGAGAAAATCCCCAGGGATCAGAGGGTGCTGGACTGGCTAGAGCAAACTTCCGAATCTAGTATGGGGCCTTGGCCAAGGAGGAGCAACAGGGGGAAGAAAATAGGCCCCAAGAGCTCAGCCAAGGGAACAAAATCAATGACAAAAATCTGTCAGAGGAAGAGGAAGACAAGGGACACCAAGAGGTGTCCCAAAAGGAAGATGACAGTGTTGAAGTGTTGTCCCAAGAAGAAGACAATAACAAGAAAGCATTGTCCCAAGGGGAGACAAAAATGACAAAGAGCTGTCCCAAGGAGAAAAGGACATCAGCTATGACCTCTGGGACCTCCCCTTGGGCCCAGTGAAGGAGCAGCACCCTGACACTGCTCAGGGGTGCCAGCACTTTGTGTCTCAGCACTTTGGGCCCTGAAGCAGCAGCAGAGGCAGTCGCTGATGTGCCCAGCGTGGCTCCTGCTACAGCCAGTGCCAGGGGCTTGNACAAAGAACCATCCCAAAGGGAAGAAAGACAGACCAAGAGCAGTCCCAGGTGAAAGGGGACAGAGACCAACGCCTGAGCACTCCTGCAGGAGAGCAGGCCCAGGCCTCGCTCAGGCACACGCAGGCCCATGGCCTCCGCGGGCTGCAGGCTGTGCACCGGCAGCGTCCCTCCCGCTTCAGGCAGGCACTCTGGGCTCTGGGCAGGCTGTGCTGGTGTCCCTGCATGGGGGAAACAGTCTGAGGAGCAGTGCCCCACTGCCAGCACCAGGCCGGGCCCCAGGCAGGCTGGCTGGCCCTCAGCCTGCTCAGCATCCCACGGCAGCAACACGGGTGGAGATCCTAGAGGACAGGAGGACAATGTGTGTGTGTCTCAAACAGCCACAGCTGGATGGTCCTGGAGTCAGCCAAGCACTCCTGGTAATGACAGACAAGAGCTGCTGGGAGTAACCCAGCACTGCTGGGAACAACTGGACATGACAAAGAAGAAATTGTGACTGGAGAAGGGGGCCATGACGAGAGAGGAGAGCACTTTTCTGGGACAAACATCCTTCCCCTAGTCTCTGGAACGAAGCACAACACAGAACAGCAAAAGGGCAGCAATGAAGCCAAGAAGAGAGCATCGATGTAGGGCAGAATCAAGACCACCTAAGAGCCCTGACACCTCTGACCCATTTCCAGAAAGGTCTGAAAGAACAGACTGTGCGTGACAACAAATTTGCATAGACAGCACGAAACCTGTCTTCATGGCAGGGAAACCCCTCCATGCAAAGGACTCCCCTCAAGCCTGGGCAGTACTCTCAGGATGTTGGACATCCCATCATCTGGATCAAGGCTTGAACCAGGAATGAGACCACCATCGGCTGGATCAATGCTGGAACCAGGAGGGACACCCCCATCAGCAGGATCGATGCTGGAACCAGGACTGCTGACCACTTGTTCTTGCTCTCATCTTTCTTTCCCACTTTCTTTCTCCCTCTATTTTACTCATCTCATCTTCTCTCCCTTCCTTTTCCTCCTACCCCTTTCTCCAACACCCCCATGCTGGTGTAGATAGGTTAACCTAGGAACTAACATAGCCATAGTCCCTAATTATGCCGATTTTGTAATTTACTAATAGAACTTGGTGAATTTTGCAGGCCCTGTGACTTTTGTCATTCCTTTGAATCACGAACATTTACAAACCTTGGGTACTTCCTTCTCCTTGAGGGTGGATTCACAAGGGTGTGGTTTTGCCATGGTCACAGTTATCAAAGTTCTGTCTCAAGCAGTTTTCTTTGGTGTGTTTTTGGGAATCTCCTGGACCAGTTTTTCCCAGCTGGCTGGTATTGCCAGTTCACATCCAGAAAGCTGAATTCCCCCCTAAGGACAAGGGCTAGCTGGTTCTGGAATGGTTAAGCTGTGTTCACATCTGTGTTCTTCCATGATGGATTTTCCATTCCAGTGACAAGCTCTTAATTCAAAAAAATTGCTTTTGTGCTACTTCTGGGAGTTTTATTTTTCTTTCCTAGCTCAGGCTCTCCCCTTCTATGCTATTGGTTCTTTTTGTTTGTTTTTAATCTGTAGCCTGGCATGGCTAATAATGGCAGAATTGCACATAAATTAAATCCATGTAAAATGGAATGGGCTATTGGTTAGGGCTGTATGAAACAGAGGTCTGAAAACACCAAGTTGACACAGAAACTCCTCATTTGAAAACACTTTCTATCTTTTTCAGGTTTTTTCAGAAGAAATTTGGTTTGAATCCTGTGATGGAAGGAGACATAGACTAACTTGGGGGTCAGAAGAAGGGGAAGAGAGAACCCAGACCTAGGGAGTGCCAGTGGAAACTTGTTATGTTAAATTATTCCTTATTTGCCTACACAGAAGCTGTGAGTGAAGATGTGTAAAATAGTGCTGTCTACCCATGAGAATTTTAACATTTTTTGTGTCCCTGCCTAAACAAATAGATTTTTTTCTGTAGTGATGCCAGCTGCCTATATTTGTCTTTGCACCTTTGATATCTTCTTCTATGTAGTGCCTTTCTCCATGTTTGGCTGAATTTCACTTGTTACCCCTCTCTGGGAGTTTGATGAGTGACACCGACAATGAGTGAAGCTTAGACAGTAAATGGGCAAGTGATTAACGAATTCTGAGTAAGGACTTGATGAGCTGTACCACATCAAGAGTTTATAACTCCACCCAGGAGTTTTGAGAGTAAGAAGAGAAGCTGAGAATGACCACAATTAGAATCACCAGATGTGTTGCCAGTAACCCAAGGGAACACAGAGGTTGCTGTACTTTCCATTTGCCAGATCCTTTTCCTTTTCAAGACCATCAAATTCACCTTTGACTATTGAACCATAAAGAAAATGCCAATGAGGTGCTACCATGGGTGTAACTTCCATGTGATTATTAACTTAATGCATGAAAAAAGGAAGCTAAATTTATAACTCATATTCACCAGTCACTTTTCTAACCTAAGGTATAATTTCGTAAAACTGTCCTACTCCCAATTGCCTCAATTGTGATAGAACTCCTAAAATCCTTCAATAACAAAGCAATTAGTAAAATGGATTTGTATAATAAGACACAGACAGAAACAAAAGTAGTGTCCAGGGCTTCAAAGAACAGGAGCAATGCACCAAGCATGCCAAGCACTCTGGCTCTGTTAGGGAACTCAACACTGTTCATGGGGAAGGAAACAAAGAGACTCCTTCTGCTCTCTCAATTCCAGGCTTTACTTAGCCAGACTCAGGTTTGGGTATAACTAACAGGAGCCAGGCTTTACATTTTCATTTAGGCTTAACACAGACACAAGCCCTGCCAAGAAAATAGGGTGAATTCAGTCACTATTTAAGTTAGTGATGAAACTCCCACTGATTCCTCTAAATCCCATTTTCTTCCCTGAACTCACTGCTTTATCCCAGTGATATGATTGAGAACAAAGTGAGCAGAATGTCAGTGCCTGGTTTTATCACCAGACAAACTTTGGCTGCCACAGCAGCTGCTTTTTACCTGGCCATCAAGCACAGGGCAGATACAGGAGCCAGCAGACTCAGGGGAAGTGACCTGTGTCGTATCCTTGTCCCCACTGGTGAGCAGACTCAGTGACCGGGCATGATTCAGCTCACAACCTTTCTGTCCCGTTCTTTACAGTCTATATCAAACAAAATATGAGCCACACTGTAAAGCTGGAGTGGATTTGAAATTGGTCTGTACAAGTTCACCCACCACTAATAAACCATCTGAATGGGTGCCATTTCTCCTCAGCACTTGACTCTACATTTATCCAGAAAATAAATTCACTAATCTCAGGTCAGTTAGAACAAAAAATGCCCTTTTAGAAAGCATATCTCACACTGAACTCTCATTCACAGTTTGTATTTAAAAACAAGCAATCTTGCTTTTGTATGGCTGCCTGGACAGGGAACACATTTAAATGGATCATGAGGGTATTTTCTCAGAAAACATTTGACTGAAATACTAGGGGGGGATTTTGAGGACCTGGATGCTGAAGCTGCTTCTGTTGCCATGCAAGAGAATTTTCTCCAGTGTACTGAAACATTTTACATCTGAGGACAACCCTGTGGTACCTTTCCTTTGGCATCTGATTTTGACCACAGAGACATGATACAGATCCAAAGATGAAACTTGTGCCTTACTCATTAGCACAGCCATTTTCATGTTCTGAAAATATATTGTCTCCCATTTCTTATGGCAGCTGGGTGGCTGCCACTAACAAGCAGTTGCTTATGAAAATCATTTTCTACATGTTCTTAAAATAGAAAAAGCAAAGTATGCGCTGGCAGAGTTTTAATTTCAGACATTTAAATCTCAGGGCAATGCTGCAGCTTAGTGAACAAGACAAGGCACATCTGTAATGTACTATAGCCCACATTCTGTCCCACTGGCAATTCATTTTCTACCATGATGCCTTTTCGATTCCAGTTAGTGGTGTGAACAAATAGGAAAAGGGCACCAAGTTATTTACTGGATGTGACTCGGAAAGCAGAATCAAATTTCACAGCCAAGGAAGGACAAAAGGTAAACTGATAAGGAACAATTTTCTTGGGACTTTGTGCTGAATGATGGTTTCTTCCAGACCTGTCCCTCCTCTGGTCTCACAGATCCATTTATTCCATCTGATTTACCTTACTCTTTTCACTTCTTACCTTGTCTCTTCAATTTGCACTAAATTCAGGCCTGTGAGATATATTAGAGCAGCTGATTCCTTTGTTACTTTTCACTCGAATGGAGAAACCAACTCTGAGCACAGAGGGGGCAAAAGGAGAGAGGTGCTGCTGTGCACACCCTATCAGATCCTGCTACAGCAGAGACAAATCATTTCCTGAGTTAATTAAAACCCTTTTATTCCATCACCACCAAAAAGTTAAAATTCAGGAATAATACAGAACATCCATTCAGAATGGTTAAAGACGTCCCAGGCCTCTTCCTAGCACAGTCTCAATAATTCAGCTTGTTAACTTGTTGGACACAATAAGATTGGTTATTCCTTAGACACAAGAATAAGAAATATTATTACTAATAATTAATGCTTGTAAAGCTTTTTTGCAAAAAGACAGTTACTATAGAAACCTTAAGCTGTCCATATATATATATAATCACTATTGCAACTTATTTAATTTGAAAATAAAAAAATCCATAATGGCAGAAGTTAATTTTACAAATATTTGCTGTTTTGTTGGTTTTGTTTTTTTGGGTTTTTTTATAAAACAGACACCTGAAAGTATTTTAATTACTTATTAACTTACAGATGACAGGTTACATTTAGGACTGAATTATTTCAGTCTCATACAAGTACTAAATCAACCTGGATTTGCAGCAGAATATGGCTGGAGCAGAACAAATGAATCACATCCATAATTTGTACAGTTCCTTAGGGAATCCTTGTTGCATTTCAAGGCCATTAGTAAAGCACAGGTGTAGGGAGTATTAAATGCTTTGCTGGTCATTATTTCTATCTACCAGCCTGTTAAGAGATAATTTTGGTGGGAAAATTCATTCTGGAAAATCTTCAGAGGAGGTTTATACATCTTTGTCTATGTTCAAGAAATGGGTTTGCACTTTGAAGTACAGCAACATCTGAAAACAAAAGTATTTATGGATGGGTACTCCATCCCTTCCTCCACCTCCGTATTTGAAACAAGAGTGACACACCAGCAGAAAATAAACTTAAATTCTCCGGTGGAGTGGGTTGTTGTTTTTGGGGAATGATGAATATGGTGAGCCATGACTGAAAATACTACACTGAAAGAATTCAAATGCATCAAAGACAAGATTTCTTCTATTTCCCCTACTACTACTTCTAGGACAAGAAATTAATATTTAGTAAAGTTCTTAAGTAATCCAAAGTTTTAATACTTAATTCTGTTTTCCCTGTTTTATTTTGGTTTCAATACTTGATTTTAATTCATAAAAAATAAATGTCTGAAGATATCTAAACCCATCTCAAGGTCATCTCTAACACTGTTATCACAATTCACAGAGCTTTTGGAAAGATTTCTTTTTGGGCTGAACAAATCATAATTTGTCATCTCAAGTTTTAGAGCCATCTGTTTGAAGAAACATTAAATCTACACTATTTTTATCCAGCAACTACAGCATCTATTTTTATTTTGTTATGTTTTACAGGAGTTCTATTGTTAGCTTTTTCAAAGTCTTCTCAAGAGGTTTAAACTTCATCTGACTTTTTATTTTTGACTCTCTGAATTGCTACCTGTTCTTAATTTACCTGCATTTCTCTATTATGGGATAGCTCAATATGTTCAGACTCCCTGGTTTCCGTAAATCTTAGAGGTGACCTGTTTCCATTTGATACATATTTATGACTGTATTTACATATAATATTTGAAACTAAAATTTAGAATCTGAAATTACATTTCTCTTTCACCTCACAGTGTGCCAGCAGATGCAATGATGCAATGATGGATCTACTATATGTAATAGTACATATTCCAGTATATCCCAGTTTGTTTTGGCCCTATGGGTCCACACTAAGAAACAAGGAAGGTACATTCCACAAACCAAGTCTTTATTTTTTCATGACACAAAGAGAAGAGACAATTTCTTTGAAAGAAGCAGATATTTACACCAAATATGAGAGCTGGTTTGGTTTGTTGGACAGAAGACAGACAGTCCACCCTGAAGAAAAGGAGGGAAAAAAGGTAACAGGAAAATGAAGTGAATAAATAAATTCAAATTAATTCAGCAGGTGTCACAAGAATTAATTCTGAAGTATACAAAATATATTACTTATAAGTACTCCTTTCTCTTCCTCTCCTATTTTAATTTGACTGGATAAAAACTGTCTTAAGACTGATGAGATGTCAAGAATGCTACAGGTTACTGGCCCTGAAAAGCAGAAAGCAGTTAAGCATAAAACTCTGGGACTTCTAGTGCACACCAGGTTTTTAAACAAAATCATAAATAAAAATATATGGAATAGATCAACCAGTAAATTAGCACAGAGTGGGGCTGATGGGTGTAGGGAAAACTCCAATGCCAATAAAGCCAATGACAGTTCTGCCATTGATTTCACAGGGACCAATAGCTCACTTTGGAGTGCAAATATTTCAGACAGTATTTTTTGAGAAAAATGGATTAATTTAAATGAAAAACTTCTTGTTAGAATTCCAGCTCAGCCGAAATAGATGTATGATTTTATGAAATAATTCAGGTTTGAATTTTTAAATTTTTCTTTCTGGACATTTACCAATGTCCAAAGGGTGATATAAATGGTGTAAATGTTGCTGGCCTGCAATTTTACTGATTAAATAGTAGATCTGAATCCTTTCAGTGGACTGCTCATCTGTGTAGAGCCAAGAGCTGAACTCGATGATCCTTGTGTGTCCCTTCACTGAGCATATTCTGTGATTCTGTGAAACCATATCTGAAAGAAGCACTTCTTTTTCTTTAGGCTAAACATGAAATTAAGTAGAAAAAGATCCCCCAAAGGGTTGGGCTGGGTGGTGATTTCATTTTGCAGGCCAGTGGCTAAATTCCTGGTAAAGAAGAATTCTCAGCAGGATGACATTGATGCAGTTCACCCTTGGTTTCTGGACACCAGCTTGGGCCAGTGTCTACTGAGGGATGTGAAGACACAGCCACTCACCTGGCATGGGAAAACCTACTGAGGACCCAAAAAGTGGCAGAAATTTCTTCTGGTCCAGTGCTCCACTGGCCTCTCTTTCTTGACCTGATATAAGCAATAAGGAATAATCTATATGAGGTTGGCTGGACCAGGATTAGAGTTTCAGGGTTAAAAGCAAGAACTGGTTCACTTATGAAAAATGGATTAGAGTCCTGTGTGTTATGTTCTGTATTCAGCCAACAACCAAGTCTTGGATGTATAATACATATTTATGTGAGAAGTACAAATCTAATAAAGTCTTCCTTTCCTTCTCATTATTAGCCACCACTTTATCACCCTTCTTAATCAAGGCTCTCAGAACACAGAAGGAAGAAGCTCTGTTATTTTGTCTCCACTTGTTTTATTTTCCAATAAAAGGTAAATTGCTGTTTTCCTTTTCTTGTTAAAGGTTGATTTCTTTGGGTGGTTTTCTGGATTTAATTTGAAATGTCATTGCTGGAAAATGTTTTGCTATTAAAATAAGCAAAAGAGAGAAAAAGACCAATAGATAGACACATCTTGCATTGTGTAACTTGATATAATTTTCCATCCACAAGAATAGAAACAAAGTAAAAGCCTATAGTTTGACTGTGAAGGAAAAAAAAAAACACAAAACACTCCAAAGTCTTACCTGAATTATTGTTCTGTTCATAAAAACAATATTGATAAAAGTTGCAACTACCCAGAGCAAATGTCCTGTCACCATCTCATTTGCAAATCTGTGCTGGATAATGTCTTAAAAAGAAGAGAGAGGAAATAATGACAACTGCCACTTCAAGTATTAAAAAGATGTTTGGAATTTTTTTGCTGTTAAGAGTTCAGACTCTTGTCTTCTACAAAGCAAATAATGCAAAAACTCTAAGAAGCACAAGATTAGATCAGAGATCTGCTCTTCTATATCCTGAGCAAACACACATTAAGCTTTAGAAGTCTTAACTCTGCACCTCTGAATGGAGGCAAAACCAGAAGGGTAGAAATAAGAAAAAATCACAAAGCAGATCAGGAATGAAGAGCCCAGGTGCTAAATCCATGTATGAGCTCAGGTACAGAAATGCCAAACCTCATATGTTGACGTGACAGTAGCCAGGACTAGACCTTAAGGAGCTTGAGGAATGGTTTTGTGACAGCTCAGCTGCTCCAATATAGCGTGGAGGGAATGTTAATCTTTAGTCCTGGACACCAAGGAGGATTGGATCCTTTCCAGTGCTGTTTGCTGATCTTTTATTTCCACCTGTGATTCTCACCCTCATACTAGAGAGTCTTATTCCAAGGTCTGATGGAGCTTCCTTTTGATATTATACCCTGTCACCATTTTTTAATTGCAGTTTGAAGGAAAAATTCATCTCTCTCTCTTTAACAGCAAAAAATAGTTTTTTCATCACAAAGTTGTCTTTCCAACATAGAAAGAAGTAAGGGAAAGACTTCAATGAAAAAGCCCCTGACTGGCAAATTCTAAAGTGCCAACTACATACTAGCTTTCTTCATTCAACTCTATCATCTCGCTAAGCACTTTGCAATTTTATTTATTTCTCACCTTCTGCAGGCATGTGTTAAATCCACTCTGTGTCTCATGGACTATTGAAAGCCTCTTGGGATGACTTAAAATATCTCAAAGAAGTTAGATGGCAGGTTTTACCTCATGGCTCAGCTCACTCTGAACACAGACATGGACATTGGCAAAGGAGACATCTGGAACATGGCCACCTGTGGCTACCCTTTGACAGCCCTGTCTCCCAAACACCTGCCTGACTGCCACTGCCCAAAGGCTGTTGAAGGGGAAATTCTAATTTTAACTGCTCAGGAGTAGTTACATGCTGTCCCAGCATTTCTTATTTGAGTAATGCCATCTCTAACTTGAAATAGGAAATGCTTGAGGTGTCCCTTACGAGGCTGGATGTGGTGCCAAGGCGCCGTGCAGTGACACGAGGGATTTTGTGGCAAAGGCAGATGTCAGCAGTGAGCACAAAGGTCACCTTTTGGCCATCAGCCATCACAAATCAGAGACTTTGTGGATAAAAGGAAGACTTGAGTACAGCAAACCACAGCAGAGGTGAGAATGTCCTTTTTTCCTCACATACACTCACGGAATTCATCTCTCTTGCATTCATGCTTGAGTGAGTAGCGACAGAACAAACAGAAAGGTAAAGTCTGCAGGCTCAGGGAATAAAGTGTGTAGCTTTATGTTATTCTTATTTTCTTACAATTTCCTCTTTCCCTGAATTGAGAAACAAATCTTTCTTCTCTCCTGGGGGCGGGGGGGTGGCCCTGCAAGGGGCAGGACACGCAGGAGGTACATTTTAGGGAGAGGTTACAGAACCAGCAGCAGTTTCAACAGTCCAGTATGGACCAAACCTCCCACTGAGCAGCTTTGGCCAGGGAATATAAAGGAGTTTTTGAAGGCAGAGTGAGTGCATGGCTATCAAATGAGATCATAAAGACGATGCAGAGAGCCAATATGAGCCAGGATGAGGGTTCAGAACTGGGTAAGAAACGAAGAAACTTCAGTCAATAAAGCATGAGTGCTGGAGTAGCAGGCACCCTCAGGGTTATATTTTGGGAAAAAGCAATTGCAGAGACTGAAGAGAAAATGAACTCTGATTTCTAAATGCTCTCAGATAGCTGATAGCTTGGAGTTTTAGCAGTTGCTTCCATTACAGCCATCTCATGCAAATAGTGCAGGTGAATCATTATCATAATCGCCCAGTTTGGAATACAATCATCTGTGTTTCGTTCCATGTGAGAAATATTAATTCTGTTTGCCTGCCTCTCCCAGTGGTGCCAGATGAAAAACTCCACACTATTTTCTTTATGTGTGACAATAAAATCAATTGGATTCCACAATTGTTCAGAAATAAGGAACTTAAATATTTTAAGAGAAGTTGGTCTAAAATAAGGCCAGGAAAACAATTCTCTCCAACTGTAATTTCCTGCCTGACTGCACAACAATTTTCTACAAATTATCTTCTTCTGTGGATTCAGCTTGAATTCAGCCAGGATGGATTCTATTAGAAAAACACTTACATCCATCTTTAAAAGACTTGACATCAGCCCTATCCACACAATTCTTGTCTGTATGGATGAGGCAGGTTGGATAGATTCTAGGGAGCATCTTGTGTTCCCCTAAACAAGGGGAACATGAAAGAAAAACTGACCCTGATAGACGTAGAACTGACACAACAAACAGGCAAAACAAACCAGCAGAAATGTGTCTATCCATTTAGATTCTTGCTTCATCCCACATGTTGGAATCTTTCATGGAAGTAATTCTCCATCTTAATTATTTTTCCCATGATAAATTTCAGTCTTTCACTAATTTTCCAGTTTTCAATCTCTTTTTTTTCTTGTGAAACCTTGAGGGATGAGGTTTTGAGCACTACAGTCTCCCTCCTATTAAAAAAAAAAGGTATTTTGAGTTAGCTTTTTTTCTTTCTTTTCCTTTTCCTGCTAGGAATCTTGACAGGATAGATCAATTGGGCCTACTTAAAACTTTTTTATTTCTAACGTATTATTTTCTGCTCAACTTAACAGAGAGAGGTCTCTGGTCTACAATCTAAAAGCATCAATATGCATTTCTGAGTCACACAGGTGAAAAAACATCTTTTTTTTTTAAATGAGACATGTTCTCTGTCACAGAGTCTAAAAAATGACATAGCTCAAACTGCTTCTTCTAAATTATTGAAGAGACACCAAACAGCAAAGTTGCACAATGTGGAATTCTTTTCAGCTGTTTTTGTGAAAGAGTTCATTGAATTTTACATAAATGTAACGTCTGGAAAAGAATATCGACAAGAAAATATGGAATAGTTTTGAATACAAACTTCCTCCATCTGAATGTATTGTGAAAAAACAGAGGTGAAAATCATTGAGGANTAGTTTGGTTTGGTTTGGGTTGGGGCTTTTTGTTTGTTTACATTGGAAATAGCTTTCTATTCTTTCTAGGTGGAGTTATAAAAACACAATTTCTCCTGTATTTGAATTAAGTTGTCCTGGAAGGCATAAGCAGACACCCTTGAATTCAGTAACTGCCAGTCCAGTTCCTTCTTTGCATATGGAAATGTCCACATAAGCACCAAGCACTAAAACCACAGCTGGAAACTAGCAAAAGATTGGAGAGAAAACCAGGAAGGGCAAAGCAGTCAGAGGATGAAAGCCACAAGGAAAAGGCAGTGCTGTGTGTAAAAAGAAAGTACTGGGAAATGATGTTGTACTGATCTGAACAGAGGCTGCAAATGAGAGAACAGGGGACAGCAGTGTGGAGCCTTAATGTTTCAGTGTCATTATAGGACAGAGGTCAAAAAAGCACCATTTTCTCATTTTTTAAATGCAAAGTGCTCCGAATATTTGCTATTATCACAATGGAACACAGGGAAG
>VZTN01024733.1:0-42953 GCA_013400515.1 Erpornis zantholeuca | reverse complement strand
AACTGGTTAAACTTTACTAAGTGCTGAGTATGTCAAAGATTAGTATAGTCTTAAGGGCATATATATGAGCATACATGAATTTTTTTTTAGAAAACAAAAATATATACACAGAAAACAAATATATTCATATATTTACATATATATAAAAGAAGAAAATGTATTTATTTCTTTCTGTGGACACTGACACAATCTGAATGGGTTTTTATTGGTCACTTTTCTATGTTGCTTGGGTTTTGAGGTTTTTTTGGTTTGTTGATGTTCCTTTGGTGGGTTTTTTGTTTGGTTGGTTTAGTTTGGTTTGGTTTGGGTTGGGGCTTTTTGTTTGTTTACATTGGAAATAGCTTTCTATTCTTTCTAGGTGGAGTTATAAAAACACAATTTCTCCTGTATTTGAATTAAGTTGTCCTGGAAGGCATAAGCAGACACCCTTGAATTCAGTAACTGCCAGTCCAGTTCCTTCTTTGCATATGGAAATGTCCACATAAGCACCAAGCACTAAAACCACAGCTGGAAACTAGCAAAAGATTGGAGAGAAAACCAGGAAGGGCAAAGCAGTCAGAGGATGAAAGCCACAAGGAAAAGGCAGTGCTGTGTGTAAAAAGAAAGTACTGGGAAATGATGTTGTACTGATCTGAACAGAGGCTGCAAATGAGAGAACAGGGGACAGCAGTGTGGAGCCTTAATGTTTCAGTGTCATTATAGGACAGAGGTCAAAAAAGCACCATTTTCTCATTTTTTAAATGCAAAGTGCTCCGAATATTTGCTATTATCACAATGGAACACAGGGAAGGAGGGAAAGTAAAATAGCTGAGACTTGTTTCTAGATGTAAGTCAATACATTTGTCAAATAAGTCAATATACTTGTGTATAAGGATAAGTAAAAATTGCTCATGGCTATTCTAAAAAGTTATGCATGTATCTGCATGGTAAAACATAAAATAAACACTTTTTTTCTAACTGCTCTTACAATGTTTGCATATACAGTTCAAGTGCTTCCACATTCAAATCAGCAGTTAAGCCTGGGCTTCAAGAAAGCATTTAATGGTTCACAGGGCAATCTCCACTTGGAATATATTACACATCAAGTTCTTAAAAAGTTAAAAAAAGGAAAAATGAGTGACCTTTTCAGGCAAGCCTTTTCCATACACAAGCAGGACTTCAAGAATTTGAATCAAGTGCACATTTTTTTGCTCAGGAAAACATTTTTTTTTTTCTTGTTAGTGATAACAAGATTAACAAGTTAATAATTGCTAGATCTACAATATAGACAGTCTAGTCCAATGATTACCTTGAAAACTGTTCCATGATGAGAATTTCCATAGGAAAGTAAAGTATCCTGCAGCACTTCCCTACCTACAGCATAAGCAGTAAATAGTTATACCATTTTGGGAAGAAAAATTCTCAGTTTGGCAGGTAGTGAAGTTAGAGGATGGAAATTTAAAATTCTGTTTATACAAACAGAGAACCAACAAGAAATACTGGAAATAATAGTGACAGTGGCAATTCTCAAAAAGCCTCAATTAAAAGTATTTTAATCACTTCTTCTTTTAAGTTGCAATTGCTTTAATGTGTTTTTGTGTTGTTTTCAAGATGCTGTGAACTAAAGCTAATTGGGAGGCTCCATAAAAGGGGAAAGATTTGGAAGGATACTCTTGAAAAGAGGCCACTTGAATGAAGAGAAAATAAATGCTTTCAAAATTAAACTGGTATATGAAACAGCAGACAAATGGATAGAACTTCCTGTTTATCCCACTCAGCCCTGTGCACTTGCTGGGTGTCTGTCAGCAGCTTCCCTGGTGATGACTTCCAGAACAAAACAGCTCATAATGTTATGAAAATAGGGGCACTTTCATGTGCCTTAATGCTGACAATCAAAATCAGCAATGCTGAAAACCTTAAAACACAAAGGATAGCTTGGAGTTCTTTTATCTAAATCCAATTTTGAGGACTCATGTCGCTTTGAGACTCCTTTTCTTTCTCGCCTTTGGGTCCCAAAGACCTCCTAAATCATGGGGAAAATTGCACACACTTATCCCACAACTGCTTTCTGGGGCTAATCCTATTGAAACGTGAGAGTTGCTTGAAAACTGTGGTGATGGTTTACAGGCTAGTGAGGGATGGTGTGAGCTGAACTCCTTCACAGCTGGGAGGATACAAGGCCCTCAATATAGGAAATATCCATCTGAAAGACAAGCTCTGTGCTGCTTGGCTTTCACTTCCAGTGACCTCTCCTCTGTTCTCCCAGCCCAGAGATCCATCTTTCCCTCCTCTCGTGGTAGCTGTGACTGGTAGATAGTGATGGAGAGGGAAGGATGGGAAGCTTCACAGTCCCTGACTTTGCAGAACTGTGGTATTTGTCTGTTTATTGCCATGTGACATTCTGCTTATGCAATTCTATTCACATCATTCTAAAAGTTAAAGTAAGAGTAATTTAAAGTCAATACCTAGATGGTTTTGACTTCCTTTTACTTCTTTTTGATTTTATTTTATTTGGGGATTGTTTCTCAATTCTGCTGAAACCAGCAGCAGATTAAAGACAGAATGAGGACTGGTGCTCCAAAAACACAAAGCTATATAAGGCACAGAGCATCTGCTTGAGTCGAAACCTGAAGCTGTGTAATTTTTCTCACAAGGCAGTAAGATGCCAAAACCATTCATATCAAAGCTATATTTTGGTCAAACAGAACAAGCATTCACCATTTATCAGGAATTGAGACTAGTAAATTATTTGTCACTCTTTCCAGTGCTCCCCAAACACTGTCAACTTTCCATACTTTGCTTTGAAAACCTTTCCTTTCTTAAATGACATTTGAAAGGGTGGTAAAGGCAGCTTTTTCTTTTTGATATACATAGTATATTATTAATATTTGCTGCATTATCCCAAGCAGTTGAAAAATACAGAATTCCACTGCTTGCAGGGCCAGCAAGGGGGAAAACAGAGGGAAAAAAAAAAAGAGCTGTTAACTGCTGTTGTGAAAGGATAATTTATGTTCTACTTCAAGAATAGATGATAGTTGTATGCAGCAGACACACACCTAAGCTATACAGAGTGTGAAAGTTTGCATACTTATTTGGTCTCACCATGGGAATTGAAGTTACATCACCCATATTTCAGAAAAGTATTTGAATTATTGAGTTATTTTTACATCACTCTCATTTGGTCTCATCCCAGTCTGTGCTAAGGGATCATTTCAGCACAGTTTTGGTGAAATCAGTACACTCAAAAACATTTAGCATTTTGTGACTGACATTTTCAGAGGAGAAAAAACCCTTTCATAAATGAACTCCTCAACTGGAGGACAAGCAGAGTCAGAAGAGCTGTTGCTATCAAGGCTCCAAACTGCACGATATTGAAAATCTCCTACTTGAATCAAGTAAAACCTGCACCAACTCCAGCTGCAACACCTGCCATTAAAGAACAGCCTCAATGAGGATGGAAAGTCTATTTCTGGGGAGATTACACACAATACAGGGTTCTCTGAGGTCATTAAGGATATTTCTTTGATGACTGTTACTTCCAACATTTACAACTTGGGTTTCTTCATACCATGGTCAAAATAGAATGAACAGTGTATTTGGGGGAAATCCTCCAGCTATACAACAATAAAGCATGTAATAAAGCATATCTAAAAACTAGGAATGAATGGTCTCCCCTGTGATGGCACTGAAGGATCATTTTTATTGGAAATCACAGCAGCAATTTCAAATGGATTACATTTTTTTTGAGAAGGGTGAATCATAGCCAATTTCACTCCTCCATCTACAAGTCCTTGTGATTCATCCTGCCCAAATTTAAAAAGCACTCTATGTCTGTTTCTGAGACAGTCAGTCAGCTCTCCTTTGTGATCAAATGAGAAATATATTTCAGAGCAGTTTTTCTGACCTATTTTAGATGTTCACTTCTGATTGAGATGAATCAAACCCCAGTTTCCATTACCCACCCTGACTGTCAGAGCTCTGTTTCCTGTAAGAGGAGCATGAGCCAACTGCTCTGATGTTGAAACTCACCAATAAGATGAAGCCAAAAATGTAACTTAAGTTAGGAGAACAATCTCTGTGAATCCCCAGTGATCTGCAGAGCAAGTCCTAAGGAATGGTAATCCGAAATGATGCATCAATCTAACACCCTGCCAGGAGTGCTCTCCAAGGATTTTAGGTTCTTGTACACTGAACTGTAAAGAATAACTTGTAAAACCATAACACTCTGAATGACAAAGGAAACAATGGTATTTTTTACTCTCCTCAGTCTTCTTGATCTAACATCATGAAGATTAAGGGAATTGACAAGACTTTTTGCTTTTCCTTTACTCCTTCTCCCTGCATCATAATTTGTAGAGGAGGGAAATGTCCAAAAAAGAGACGTGCTGTGCTTTGATTAAGTTCACCATGCAAATAATTGAGGAATTAAATCTGTATATTGTCACCAAGTCATCTAGCGACCCCTCACAGAGGGAAGTGTTAACTAAAGTTGGTTTGATAACACCAGGACAATAAGCAGAGAACCTGCCATTTGAACCTGCCATACTCTGTAAAGAACTGTGATAATGAGTTTTAGTCAGATGTAACACAAGTTTCAACCACAGCTGGTATTTGTCTATATTTATACTCAATGAAAAATTAATGCAAAATCGCAGTTTCTCCACACAAGTATAAACTACAACGTACATGGATGAGTGAGAAAATTTAATTGTGTCCAAGGGTTAACTCAATATTACCGAGAAAGTAAAATTTGTTTTATTGTCCAGTTTTAAAAGGCTCCCTTTTTGCATGGTGTATATGCACAGCTTGAAGGTGACAGGAATACTGTCCTCATAAATAATTAGAGCAAAAAAACCAAGCAATCTCTAAGGGCCTGTCAGCAATTAACTTGCTGATCATATCACAGTGGCAGCGCACCTCTAATTTGGACTACTTCCATCCTAATAGGGCAACCAAGGGATTTAAGTGTCAGATACAAAAACTAACCAGAGAGTATGATCAAGAAGGTTGTTAGGTGTGGTTTTTTTCCAAGACACATAGCAAAATTAACAGTGTTCAAAACATTAGTTCTGCACAGGACATACATTTCAAAAGAAAATTAGAGGAGAGTTAAAATGAAATTTCAATGAGGACAACTTCAGACGTCAGGGCCCATAAGGGTGAGAAATAATGAGATGTTTATGAGGAGGAGAAAAGTACTAAAAACACTTGTAGGCTTATGGGTAATCAAAAGACATAAAGAATGCAAAGTGTGATGCTACACGAAGTGCCTGAGCCAGAGGCATGACTGTGACTGCAGCAAGCGCAGAAATGGACGGCATCAGACTGTAAACATTCTCAGAGCAATAGAAAATCTTTTAGTGAGGGAGTCAAATGGATTATTAACTTAAATACTGAAGTCCCTCATGCAGTGATACTGTCCAATTTGAACATATAATAGTGGAGAAATCAGAAAATTGTGGTAAATAAACAGAAGAGCTGATCTGGCCAGAGTGGAGGGGGTGTTTTCACAGCAGTGACTGAGGATAGTACTCACAGCTGAGGAGTTGCTTCTCAGCTATGAATTTCTCCCCCATAACAAGTAACTGGTTCATAGGCATAAATTTCATGCAGAGTAACAGAGCTCACTCTTTAAGAAGAAAAAAGCTCCTGTTCAACTGATGTAAATATTTCAACACCAAAACTTAACCTATACCAACAGTTCACTTGAGAGTTTGGCTCCACAGGAGGTGATTACCGAGGCTTGATTTGTTTGTCTTCCACAGTTCTCCTTTCCATGAAAAGTCACAGGCTGCATCTGCAGACACAGAACTGGTGTTGCTGGAGGGAACGAAAGGACATTGCTGATTATCCCCAAAACCCCATCTCTCCTTTCAAGGACACTGGTATTCATCTTGCCCATCACCAGGCTTTTCTGTGTGGGGTGGTCACCTGGCTTTCCCTTTGAATTCAGCAGACAAAAATACACATCTCCAGGGTGCATTTCACCTGAGGAAATCCTGATGTCTCCTACTAGCAGGGTCTGTTTCCTTCCACTGCACAACTGTTTAGACTTGCCCACATGGAGCCTTCCTGTTGTGCAGAAATTGCCTTTTGTGGTGGGACTGACCAGTGTCAAAAGGAACAGAACAGCCCATGGGGCTCCCAGGAGTACTCCCAGCCACAGGGGCAGGGGGGACTCACACACAGCCCAAACTCAGGGTGAAGTTACATTGCTGACAAATATGTTGTGGATACAAGTTCCTCATAGGATATTCTATCAGGCTGGGAGTGGGGGAATAAGAAGTCTTTGGTGATTCCCATGAAATTAACATTTCTTTGCCATGCTAAGGCATTGCATAGCCATTCTGAGATTCATCTGAAAGCTACTATATGATGTTCATAAACAAAAATTGACTTCAAAATTGATATTTTCTAACACCTTCTTGTTGGGGATTGGGATCTGATGGTAATATACCTCCTTGATCTTTTGTGTGCTAGTGGCTGGGGCGGGGAGGACAGAGCATGTTTCTCCTTAGCTGGCCATTTTAGTTCTATTAAGTGAAGCTTTCAGGTTCATCAGATAATGTCCACAGCCTCTCTCCATTGTGCTTCCTTTATTTACCTGAAGTCCAAACTTTCTCTTGCTGTAGATCTTGCTTTTTCTTCCACCCATAGTGATTCATTTTTCTTCTAATAAAAATAAATAACTATGGCCTTTTTTTCCAGCAGTAAAAAATAACTAACTAAATTAAATGAAGAGAGGAAACAGTAGAAGCAAAATAATCACAAAAGCCAAATGTCTCCTATCTTGCTGAAAGGGAGGGAGGAGGAGTGTTCTTTTATCCAAACACCATGATGCTCAGTTACATTCAAGCTGTGAGGCAAATGTTCCCTGATGAGCAATTAGCAAAAAATCTGAGGCTTGAAATCTTAAATCGTACTTGTCTCTGATCTACAGGGTTGAGAAGTAGGTCAGGGCATCAGAAGCTGCAGACATCACCTTAATGAGATCTCCTGGTTATCTGTAAAACTTCTTTGAAGAGAGAGTTTGATCCTGGGCTGTGCTGGAAGCTTCCTGAGCAGGTTTCATTCCCATCAAGCCAGCACTCCTCAAGGATCTCCAGCTCTCTTCACAGCCACAGAAAACTGGCTGATGAAAAGGTCCTTCCTTTACCCATGACAGGAGCAATGATGACATTTCTGTCAGGTTTCTCTCTAATGTGTTCTGTGAAGCTCAAGCAGTGAGAGTTTCTTACTCACTCTGGGCAATCCACACTGGTGACCAACAGAATTTGTCATCAGCAAAAATTCCCTATTAACTTCAGTTTTCCTTTGGGCAAGGAACCTAAGCCCATCATTTTTCATCCGAGGTGCTTCCTATCCTCTTTGCAATGATTTTTGTTATGTGTAGATTGCACAACATATAGGTCAAAGACTCCTGGGGTTATACAGTTTGAGAATGGAAATGAATGGAAAGAAAAAGTTGAAGAATATAATTATAATGCAGCATCCAAAACCTTGTACAGAACCTTGTTGAAAAGAAAAGAAAAGAAAAGAAAAGAAAAGAAAAGAAAAGAAAAGAAAAGAAAAGAAAAGAAAAGAAAAGAAAAGAAAAGAAAAGAAAAGAAAAGGAAAGGAAAAGAAAGGAAAGGAAAGGAAAGAAAAGGAAAGGAAAGGAAAGGAAAGGAAAGGAAAGGAAAGGAAAGGAAAGGAAAGGAAAGGAAAGGAAAGAAAAGAAAAGAAAAGAAAAGAAAAGAAAAGAAAAGAAAAGAAAAGAAAAGAAAAGAAAAGAAAAGAAAAGAAAAGAAAAGAAAAGAAAAGAAAAGAAAAGAAAAGAAAAGAAAAGAAAAGAAAAGAAAAAAGATTTGATTGGGTCACTGCAGAGATGCAACAAAGAAATTAACCCAAGCAAATGATGAGTTAACTGCTTGAAATTAATGGAATAGTTTCTATCTAAGCAGGCCTTTCCGGAAGAAAATAACCAAGCAATAAGAAGAAAATACCCAAATGAAATCATCAAGCTAGATATAAGAGAGGGAAATGAGAATGAAGAGGTTCAGGGACGATTAAAGGATGATTCAAAGCCGACCTAGGTGTGTGCACTGTCTTTATGCCAACACTGAATTGGTTTTAAATAGCTGTAAACTCAATCACGTATTTAGAAAAGAGAGCTGCTTGTGCAACAGCTGCCTTCCGAAAATGTGTTCCAAGGATTTACAGAGCTAGAGCTAAATAAATTCACAGGCTGCACGAATGGGTTGAATTTTGAACTCTAGTTGATGTCTCATGTCATTTGGATTTCTTAGAGATAGAAAAACCCAATATATATAGACCAAGGTGCCACAGGAGTGTTTCTATAAAATACAGTTATGGATGGGATCTCAAAGCAGCTCAGGCACCAGACAGCAACTAGAAATTAGGCACAGAAAAAGAAGTCATATTATTCAGCCTCCCTTTTATGTAAAGCTCACACCTGTTTCATTTTTTAGGAAAAAAACCAATCCACGAATCAATGTTACCCTGGTTTAAAAGTACAACTTCCATTGATTGCAGAATACAAATATCTGTATTGATTATTCTACCTCCCAATCCTCCTTGCATTTCAAATCTTTTCTGTCTCTATGTACCTTTCAAACCTGAATACAAGTTACCTAATTAGTTGGTCAGAGAAGTAAGTTGCATATGACTAAAATTTTATCTTTCTTCTTCTGTGCCATTTCCCTTTGACCAGACACCTGAACTCTGTCCCACTCTGAGGAAGGGAACAGGAGAAAACTGCCAGGTTGGGGACCAGTACAAATCTGACATTTAAAATCATCTTCAAGAAACTTCGATGCAGGTATAAAGTGGGTGGGGTATTTTTTTCTTCAAATAAAGTGGAAATCAGGGAGAAAAAAAATTCTGTAAACTTAAAACGTAGCTCTGAGATGGTATAAAGTGGAATATAATACAATATGTCCACATACCAGAAATGTGGTAGACTGACACATATGTAGACTGGACAAAAGTCCAAGAATTGTAGAATGATTTCAGTTGGAAGGGACCTTAAAAGTCATTAAGTTCCAACTAGATGATGAGAGTGAGAAGGTACATTTAAAAATTTTAACATTAAACAACATTTTGAACCCATTATCATTTGGCCTGTCACTCCATGACCTTGTCTAAAGTCCTTCTCCAGCTCTCTTGGAGCCCCTTCAGGCACTGGAAGGAGTCAGAATGTCCCCTCAGAGCCTTCTCCTCTCCAGGTGAACACCCCCAGCTCTCCCAGCCTGTCTCCATAGCAGAGGTTCTCCAGCCCTCAGAGCATCTTTGTGTCCTCCTCTGGACTTGCTCCAACAGCACCACATCCTCCTCATGTTGGGGACCCCAGATCTGGACACAGCTCTGCAGCTGGGACCTCACCAGAGCAGAGCTGAGGGGCAGAGTCTCCCCCTCACCCTGCCTACCCTGCTTTGGATGCAGCCTGGGGCATGGTTGGTTTCTGGGCTGCCTGTGCACTTTACTGGGTCATGTTGAGCTTCTTGTCAACTAATTTCCATCAAATGTCAATCATTCTTATTTAATTGCTACCTTGCAAGTTATTCATTATGTTGTTTTGCTTATACTCAATAAATTATAGCAGCTAATTAAGTCATCAATTTTAGCATTGCTACCTGTCACTTGTTGCCCTCAGGGTCCTGACAGGGAAATGTTCTGTTTTTTGGGGGAAGTGGAGAGTGCAAGGGAGACACAGAGAAACAGCACACCCAGGTTTTAGTTCAGCAGCACTTTATGGGTACTATAAAAGAAATCTGAATTCTGCATTCAATCTCTCCTCTATCTTTTCTCTTTAGCAGTTACTCTCTTCTTTCATTATTTAGACTTGGAGCATTCTGAAAAACACTGTAAATGGAAACTGCATAAAATTCTTATTACAATTTTTTCATGAGACAAAAATGTCATCCTGTTTAGCAGAGTTTTCATGGGGCAAAGCATTTTTGCAGGAAGCAAATATGATTTTTCAGTTTAAAAAACCCCTGTGAAATGATGCCATCTGCATCAGCTCCACTCAGGACATGAGATCAGGATTAATGTCTGCCTTAGGTAAGAAAGGGGCTGTATCTGGGCACAAATATTGGGGATTCCAAGTCCAAAATAGGGACTTTCACACAAATGCCAATCTGATAGAAGGTGGCCAACTCCTTAAAAATAACAAGTCACACAGGGACCTAAATACTAACACCAACATCCTCAATATATCCTCTTTGAGTGCTCCAGCCACCTAAACACTAACTGAGGAAGGAAGCACAGCCTCTGCCCAGCTGGAATGTGGCTCAGAGGGCCAAGCACAACCCAAGCACACCCAGGAGCTTCAAAGGCCACCAGCTCTGTGTTAGAAAGCCCAGAGACTTCTCATCAGTGCAGGATAATTTGTAAGGCTCCAGAATAATTGGAAATAAACACCTGTGGGAGCTTGTGAGGCTTTTGTTTGGCTGTTCCTGACTCATACAGAGGCAGCTGCCAAGTTTTGGGAAAAAGACTAAATGTGAACTAAAAGACTAAAGTGTGTGAACAAAATATATACATGGAGTTTATGCCACATTATTCAGCCAAGCAGCTAAATACAGGTTTACTCCTCAGTAGACTTAGTTCCACTTGCTGAACTTGGAAGAAAAGAAAGGCTTTTATTAGAAAGTTGCATTGTCTGTAAATAAACATTCCTGTACTGAGAGAAGACAACACGCCATAAATCAAAATTTGTGTTTAAGTGTTTTAAAGTAGCAAAAAATTACATGTGTTTTTCTATTTATTACAGGCACAAAAATACATGAACCTACTGACTCCCACCAAGAAAGAGTGAAACAGCTTTTTCTCTTTTTTATGCATAAGAGCTCTATACATCCCTTCATCCCACACCCACATGATTGTCTGTTGCTTTTTTCATTCTGTTATTAATTTATTTTTCTCCCCATATAGGCAGATATTCCACACTCACTCTGAGACATCTGTTTCTAGTACTACTACTGGGCATACAGACCATCAATTAAATTTTATCTTGATGAGTTTTTTTAAAACTGTTGGGCATCTCTGTATATTCAATATGCAACCTATTTTTCCTCAGGAGAATATGCATCTTATTGCAATGCAGGAAAATAATACAGTAAATTCCATTCTTCTCGCAGCTTTTCCAAAACTACAAAGCCATCTATGAATTATTTTCCTGGGCTGAACTCAGTTTTATTTAGTCTCACTCTCTCCCAGGAGAGTTGCTTCTGCACTTCTCTATTCTTTCCTTATTTGCTGTCTGTCCCAGTCTAAAGATGATTGTTTTTTGAGGCATAGGGAGAAAAGGAGAAAATTAGTATTGAGACAGCCCTGAAAGCTCTATTTGGCTAAAGGGACTTGCTTTTGACCTTTTTTTTCAGTGACCAAAACTCCTCACTCTAACTTGGATCTACTCTTCCTAATTTCCTCTGCTGTCCTAAGAAACAGAGAATTGTAAAGACTTTTCTCCCCTTAAGAAATATTTGTCTTTGTAGGTGCCTTGGTCAGGTGTGCAGGACAAGACACAGCCCAGCAGAAACCCTGGGTGAGGTGTTCAGTGCAGGGTGGACACAGCCCTGTGTCCCCATTCAGCAAAGAAACAGACTGAGAACCATGGAAGCAATTTCAAATAACTTGACAACATCACTGAGGAAGGCAGAGAAGGTGTTGGAAAGGGCTTATTTTGAGTCTGCTGGACTTTCAGGTCCACCAGGCTGTTTTTATTCCTATTTCTTGACCTTGCACTCTTGTGTTCATCATCTGTGCTCATGCTGTTGGGTTTAAACAAAACATCTGAGGTGGCTCAATATGGCATACACTGAGCAAATTTCTTTTCTTAATGAATGATCTGGCAAAAACTGACATATTCTACTGGAAAAAAAAAAAAAACCCTGCATTTTAAAGAATATTTGTACTTAAAGCCAGTAAAAGATTACATAATTCTTTTACAGAAACATGACCCTTTAGTTTAGAAAGTATTTTGCTTTGAAATATCTTCTTTTTTTGCTGTTGCAGGCCGGATCAAAAGTTTTCAGCCTCATACAGACACAAGCAAGAGGATTTTCTGTGTAGGAGCTCTGTGAAGATTTCAGATTCCTGCATCCCAATTTGAAATGATCGAGGGCTGTCCTTTGGTGGTGAGAAATAAGCAGTGCATTAGTCAGCTCAGTGGAGGACTTGACTGCCTTTATAACCCCCAATTCCTTTATGCCATCCCAGGAAAGGTTACTGGTGCAGCCCCCACGGAAATGGCTCTGCCTGACATTTCAAGGCACATCTAACAAACACCAGCACAGAGACACAGCAACTCTCAGCACAGTGTGAGGTCATGGATTCGTCTCCATCTACAGTGACTAACTCCAGTGTCGCAAGGATTAATTGATCAGTGTTGGTAAACTTGTTGTAGGGTGAAATTCTGTTAGAAGGTTTTAGTAAATTTGTTTTTGTTAATTTTTTTGATTGGTTTTTGGTTTTGTTTGGTTTTTTTTTTTTTTCTTGTTAAAAGTGTGATAGCATTTGTGCAGCACTTGAAAAAGAAAAAAAAATCAAAAAGTCTGAACGCTGTCCTAGGACTGCAAAAATCAGTGCTACATTTGTCTTACCCAGGGAAATCCTCTTGGAAGTTGTACTGAAGTAGAAATGCCCAGATTATTTTGGAATGAAAAATCTGGGGTGGAACAGACTGTGAGCTATTAGGACATGAAATAGAACTATCTGGGCTCTGAAACACTGCTTCTCATAATTGTACAGGGAAAAAAAATCCAAAACAACTTAAATTGGCAAATGGTTCTTTCCATTAGTATATTATAAAGTGTATTACAAGTGGCAAAATTCTAGCTATGATTTTTGATGATCCCTTAAAAAAAAAACTAGTGTGCCAAATTTACAGTGTACCTTCAGATGAATTTTTTTTTAAAATTTAGTCACGATCTCAACAGAAGCAGAACATTGGATCCCAGTGAGATTTTAGTTTCTCCATCCAGAAAAAAGTGTAATTTTTCTCCTCCTCTTGCCTCTGTAATGTAGCATGTATCTGACAAAGGTATAAAGAGCTATTGAGGGAGAACAGGAGAATTTCCCACCTATTTTGATGTAGGTTGCAAGAAGTCCACTAAGGACAGGTGTCCCTGTGTACAGGGACAGGACAATCGACTTTGAGTTCGGTGGTAGAGAGAAAAAAGAAAGGGAGAGAAATCCATGTCTTCAAGCTTATTGTGAAAAACTGGGGAAAAAAATGAACAGATGAGATGATAAAACCAGGCTGGATGAGGCTCTGGACAACCTGGTCTAGTGGGAGGTGGCAAGGTTGGAATGAGATGAGCCTTAAGTTTCCTTCAGACCCAAACCTTTCTGTGATTCTGTGTTAAAATTCCAGCCCACAGAAGACCAGGGAGAGTTTTACCATTCACTTCAATGGGATCAAGCATGTACCCACTGCCATCTAAAATCTGATGCTGAAACATCTTACAAGACATGATCGTGCAGGGGCCATCACAGAAAATAACTTTTGCAGCAGCAAAAAGCAGCCCACTCAAAAGGGCAGAGATGCTACGCATTCCTGGAGAGCTCTCTCATGCTCTGTTCTTTGTGCCAAAGCTAACAAATAAAATCTTGTGAGAAAATCCAAAAATAAAATCCAAAACTACAGCAACAAAACACTCTGAATGCAAGGAAGCTGCTTCACCTCTAGACCAAAACCTCGAGGGAACCTGCATTCCAAAGTGAATGAGTAAGGGATTCAGCCATCTCTGTAATTTCAGGTGGATTGTTGTCCCACCTACCCCATGATCCTCACTTGGATCCCCTTGGGTATTTGTTCCAAAAGCCCCATGTACAGCTGGAAACAGGAAACTACTGGAAACTTCTGTAAATGGATTTCTTCAATGTTGTGCTGCACACATTGTGATGAGGGGAGGGTGACACAGTTCCCAAAGAACTTAACTTTCTTTAATTGAGAATCAAGTTCAGTTGAGTACTGTGAGGCAGCTCTGGGGCAGCTGCTGGCTCTGGGACAGCCAAACTTTGGGCTAGACTAAAGTGAAACAGTGCCAAGCAATCAATTAGAAAGCTTTATTCATGGGGGCAATGATCTAAACCTTATGACAGGTGAACAGCAGAAAGGCTTTAAAGATTTCTGAACACCCTGTGGATTAAAGTTCTCCAAAGAGCCCATGGCAGCAGCGGATTCAACTTTTAACCTCATGACAGACAGGCTGAACCCTGATTTAAATTTTAAGGAGGAGGAAGAAAGGAAGAGGGAAAGACAGGAAAATGGGAATCAAGAGAACAGATGCAGGTCAGCATCCTGTGGCCCAGTATTGTCCCAGGTCTGGTTCCTGCAATGGCAGGGACACTCTCAGCCCCTCAGTTGTGCTATTTTTCTTCACACAAGCACATTTTGACATTCTCAAATTTCTCATAAGGGGCTGGGGGGTCTGTCTCTACTTGTTTTTAGAGATAGTTACCCGAGATAAGGAAGTTGGTTTCAGAAAATCCCTGTCCTGCCTCCACCTCTTTTCAAACCACACCCTATCTGGTTGGCATGGCAACATTCCTCTTCTCCTCTGCTGAGCATTTGAGCCATTGACCCTTTCAGGTTTACATTAACTCTTTCAGCTTTTCATTCTCCCACAGCCATCATTCTTATTTAATGCTCTTTGCCTCAAGGATAATAAGAAACACTGTCCATATCTGAATTCTGCTCTCCTAAAGCTGTTGGATCCTCCCATTAGACTTAGACTGTAAGAAGGGTTTTTCTTCTTGAAGTAACATATACATAATAATTATCATATCTTGCTTAGTCAGTTATGGCTTATCTTTTTGGCTGTTTAGACAAGAAAAAAACAGAAATTTCCTCATAAAACTTTGGTGATACAATTTTGCTCCTATGTCAAATTTGTATAAAGACTTCACTGCCTATTTTCTGTCTTCTTCCTCTCTATCCTCTGGGGGTTCTAATCAATACGAATCAATATAATCTCAGAAAGATTAGTTTAACTGTCTTGTTCTTCTCAGTCCTGAAGGTTGGTACAGATTATTTAATCATCTGTGACAGCATTTTTGGAGTGAGGAGCAGGCAAGACACGCACACGATCTGCTCAAACAGTGAAATGCTCATCGCCTTCCTCTAAGCTGATTTTATGCCAACCTAGGAAAAGAACTTTCCCAACAAAACTTTTCAGGCAGAAGAATCAGGGATCAAAAAATTTCTGCTAAAATTGCTGCTTGCTTGGAAAGAACCAAGTCTATGTTCTTATAAACTTCAACAGCTCCATAGTAGGGAGAAAGAAATGCAGCCAGGACTGAGTAATGGTGTTATGTTCTTTGGCTCTGAAGGGGAAAAGTGCTGTGTAATCCATCCATTTAGTGTGCAGGTTGGGGAAAAAATGTCAAGTGAGTTTGTTTGCAATGTTAATATGACAAATAAGGTCATTTGCAGCGTTTTGGCAGAATTCTCTGGCACAGCAGAGAACCTGAGCACATGCTCACCTTGGGTAGATTTACTGCCATGTAGCTTAGGAGCTAAGCACGTGCTTGACTGGAGGCTTCAGATAAACAGCCAGAAAATGAGCACCCAACTGCCCATGCTGCTCCCAGCACTGCTGAGCCAGGATGGGTCACAGTGATCTGACTGCTGCCATTTTCTGCTTGCAGAGTTCACAGCACAGCACTCACTCCACATGTGGTCACATGTCCTGAGGCCCTTCCTAAACTTTTGTCTGGTTGTGAATTTCCATTCAACTCATCTTCCTTTCACCTTTTGGGGGCATTTTCTAAGACTCAAGTCTTCAGTCTCAGCAGGGGACACTTCACTAAAATGATTGGTTCTCTCCCCCCTCATCAAACCATGATTGATCCCACTGTAGACCTGACTTTATGTGCCCAAGAATGGAAAAATGACATATTTTGTGGGGACTGGTGTCATTCAGATGCTCAGAAAGGAAATTCTGATTGGAATCCACACTCTCAGACTTTCTGTCTAATGTTTTTTCAGACCAGTGACTTTCTCCTACATATTTTGATGGTTACACAAAACCCAAAGGGTGAGACTCAGCACCCTGAGTACTTCATTAAAGGGCCAGATTGTCAGACATTTTTGCTCACTTGACTCTGAGGCTAAAAGTTGAATTCTTTCCTGTCTTGTTTTTAGGAAAAAATGGTGAATCTTCCACCATAAGATAAGGTAATCTGGTGGGCAGGGCAGAAGAACTTGTACCTATTCACACTAATCCAGAAATCAATCCCAGGTCTTGTACCGAGGAATTGTGCAAACCTTGGGTGACAGTCCTGCCTGCATTTTAAGAACTGTGGGTCCTCACTAGCTCAGCCCTCTGCTCCCTCTGATCCTCTGCAAGCAGAAACTGCAGAACTGGTCACAGAATCTAAGCTTGAGAGTAAATTAAGCGAAAAAAGGTGACAGAGTCTGAATGCCAGAATGGGACTGGCCTGGAGTTTGCCTGTAAAATTAAAGCCTGATTGCAAATTTTGGTTTTTAATTCATTTTTTACTGCTATTATTTTTTTCTCAGTCCCTAACTCTAAGCACAGTTGCTGGTTTCAGCTCGAATTTTCAGTAACAGTGAGTGACTAGAAGTCACCAAAACCCAAGAAACCCAGTAATAGGAAGGCTTAAGATCAAATACTGGTAAGTTTACACCCTAGGATAATTTGGTGAGCTAGTGAATCAAGTTAAAGACACAAATCCACAGTAAAGCAGGTTAGATTGGTTTTGATGCCCACAGGACTACTTAGTTATTGTGATGCTTAACTCAGAGGTCTCTAATCAACTTCTTTGGTTATTTCTGTAATTGGATTGTTCACAGCACAACTAATTAAGGAAGCAAGGGCAGGAGCTGAAGCCCAAATGACATTTTAGGTACAGGGATCTCTCTCCCTACACCTTAAGGTCTCAACTTCTGTCCCTTTTCTAATGACATCAGTCAGTGCTGCTGTTAAAACATAGACTAGTGATGCTTTCTCATTGATGACATTATGAGTATTAGGATCACTTTAAGTCTTTACTGTCCTTTTGTTTTCAATCTGAAGTTCACTGGAGTTGATGGAAAGTAAAGATAGCAAAAATTAAAAAATCTTTCTCTCTGAAAAATCTTCTACTTTGAATTATTTTTAATAATTTCAAACTGTGACAAAAAATTCTTTCCACTGAAAACAGATTTTTAGAAATCCATTTCAGGAATTTTTTTAAATTTTTTTTATTTCATCTGAAAACTTATCTTCCCAAATGCTGGTTTTGAAGAATGTAGTCATTTTTTTGTCTTTGTTTTTTTTTTTTTTTTTTGTCAACCCTGGTGCCAGAAAATGAAGGCAGGAGATCTTTTTGGACTGCTGTATATTTTGCTAGCAGTGTGTTTTCCATCAGAAAACAAATCCCATGCCAAATTCCCAGTTGGATCTCAGAGAAATCTTTCTGTGGGGATTGGATCCGTGATAGCAATATCTAAAAGGAGGGAGGGATGTTACACAGTTGAGCAAAGCTTTATCACAGGGAAAATAAGCCTGCAGGACATGGTTTTCTCTCTGTGTGATATCTGGAGTGTGTCTCTAACAGGAATGAGTGCTCAGGAGAGCTCAGAGCAGAGAAGGTCTCACAGAGTTTGTCCCCATGGCTTTGTCCTGCAAAGTCCTCTCACCTGTCTTTGTTCTGCACCACTTCCTCCCATCAAAAACATTAAATAATTTCTCATTTTTAGTGAAAATGCTAATAACTCTTTCAGTATAGGCATGTTTGAACAGAGTTGCCAGAGAATATCATCAAAATGTGAGTCCTTTCCAAATTCCCATTTCAAAAGTATAATGTGTTATGGATAATGAAAGCTCTTTGACAATGTAAGTGACTTCATACTGTTAATTGTAAAATAGTTTTCATTATGACATGCTGAAGGCATGGGTAAAAGCCTATTGTAAATAATAATGTAGGGGGACAAAAAAGGGTTTTTTCTTGAAATTGAGTATCTTGTTTGATTTCTTTTGTTGTGATACAAAAATCAGCAGGAGAGCATTCAGCACTTTAGAAGTAGAAACTTTCACAGTTTTCTTCTGAAAACTCTTCAATTTGGTTCAAAAATACAGAGTACATATACAGCATCAAGCTATCCCAAGTATAAAACACTCACTCTGAACTTCAATCACCACAGTCCTGTGGGACATATTCCTCTCTAGAGGAAATTTCTGGTGTTGGTTTAGAACCATTACTGCAGAACCACAAAAATTGCTTTGCCCATTGTGATTTCCACCACACCATAACTCTGGACAGGCTGCCTGGTAATAACCCAGTATGGTGTGTGTGTGTTCAGCAACTGGAGAGTAAATATTTAATATCAGGCAGTTATCATAACAGAAGTCCCTAATTTTGCTACAAGTGAGAAGATTATTGTTATAGGTGCATTTAAAAGATATTTTGAAGCACCTGAAAACAGTAAAATAACCAAGATCGCAGTTTTCCTCTTTTCAGGCACTTCTTTACAGAGTATTCTGCAATATACAGCTCCCAGCACAAACTCTCCTGGAACCTCAGGCTGCTAAAACAGTATGGTCTTTGTTTTTTTCCTAGTTTGTAGTTAAACTACTAGTAGTTCTCCATGATACAGAAAGAGGGGGAAAAAACACTCTGGCTGCTGTAATGAGAGTTTAGAATACCTGTAAAAAACTTTCACAAACTGTGCTGCTGCTTTTTCCTAAGGATGCTCCTGTTCTGCTGCACCCAATTCAGTTATCCCTGTGCTGCCCTGGAGCAGTGTGGGATCTGCCTCGGTTTTGTGAGAGCTGAGATGTCTCTGCAGGAAGGCATCAGCTTTCTGGACATGACACCTCATGTCCTCAGGGTCTGGTGAGAGCAGCAGCACCAACCTTCCCCTCCAGACTCCTCACCCTGCTGATGCCTCAAATGGCTCCCTAGAAACAGAGAGCAGGCAGGAATAAAGGAATCAAGGAGGGATTGATTGGAAAGGCCTTCAGATGTACACTCTGGGCTCCAGAGGCTCCTGCCTCAGTGCATCCCAACATGGACAAGGACAGCTCCCGAGTTCTTCCCACTTGGATCTCAGCATCAATTCCCCAAGCAGAAGCCAGGCAAGGATGGAATTTGCCCAAGCTTGCCCCCCTGTCCCCAAGATTGTGGTTTACAGTTCTTGTTTCTGGGTGTCCTTGGAGAGCAAGTTAGAGGTTTTGTTATGTCTATCTTAGCATAAGAGAACAGCACTTAACGAGCTCCAGAAAACTTTAGTTACAGTAATAGTACAGGATTTGAAAAATATAAACGTTAAAACCTAAGGTGTCACTGCAAAGCCAGCAGGAAGGTCCTCAGGCTCAGCAGCTCCTGCAGTCCTGGAATCTGCCCATCCCTTCCCAGCTTCTAGGGATAAACATCTCCAGCCACCATGGGAGGGTCTCTGTGAGCCTCTGGGTCCTCCAGCCAGGGACACAGGGCTGTCAGCAGCTCTCTGACCTCTTCAACACATCTCTTGGCACAGCAAGTGCCACCAAGCACAGAACATTCCATAAGCATGGCGAGCACTTCCTTAAAATTAAGCTGTTTCTCATTCTTATTATTTCTTTCTTCTAAACCATTTCCAGAACTTCACTCCTCCATCTATTGGAAACCCTTTCCTACAGACCACATTGTATCTGTGGATGGTCCTAACAGGGTGTGTGAACACTCACCTTCAGTTTAAATAACACCCTTCACCCTCTCCTCCTAGAGGAAAAAAGGATTTTGTTGGCATTCACAGCAAACAGTCCTAGGACACTGTTTTAAAGGACAGTTTGAGTAAAGTTTTTTGGTCATAAAACCACATCATTTGGCTTAATTTATTCCTGATGGGTAAACATGTAAGTAAGAAAGTCACCTATTCAAAAATCGTTGAGCTCAGACTGAAAAAAAAACATATCAGAAGTTCCATTGTATAGGGATAGACAAGAAAGGGAGGACCACATATACACACCAGAAATGACATGCAAAAATGAGACCAGAATTCCATGTATATGTGATGCTGTTCAATTAGTGGTAAAGAGGGTGGGAGAACAGAATGTCTGATTTTCAGCTGTGGATTGAATGAACCTGTGAGACACTTCAGGGATTTAACAGCAGGTGTTGATCAGAAAATGCTCAGAAATATTGGTACAAATTGGTGTCAACAGCATGGGCAGTGCAGAGGGAAGGCAGATTACAAAGACATCAGGTAAATAAGGCACCTGCAGCTGCAAGCACTACTCAGTCTTCTGGGACTGAAATCCCCTGACTAAACAGGCACAGCATCACTTTTAGGGCTGTATCAGCAGCAGGATTATGGCAGTGGCTGTGACAGATTTAGGGAGATTAGAAAGATAGAGCAGACAGAAAACTAAGTGCCTTGCTGACCCCTTCAGGTAACAGGTTGAAACCTTGAAACAAAATTTAGCTGAAACTGTTCTGTTAATGCTGTTGTAGGAGCCATAAATATGCTGAAAACCATTCACAGACTCCAGTTTCCAAGCTCAGAACAGAGTGCTGTGTTAAAGAAGCCCAGCCCCTTCTCTCCCTAAAAGCCAGAATGTCTTGCCAAAACAATCCAAAAGCACATATTTGACAATAGAATCTCATTTGAAGGGATCCCAGCAATTCTGAGTCTAGAATCTCAGTGAACATTTCTGGAGTCTATTTCCTTTTTATCCCCTACTAAGAAAAATGTCTTAATTTATAGCCCAAAATGCTATGTTTTATTGTTATTTAAACTGTAAATCCAAAGAGATTAAATCTGCTCCAATAAAATCTGTTCCCATCCTTACCCATCAGCATATCCACTTTCCACAAAGGGATGCCAGCCTGCAATGATAAAGTAATTTCTCAAGGTAACTTTTCAGAGAGGTGATGTTTGGATCTGTGATCACAAGCTTCACACTCCTTCAGCATTCATGGGGCACCTTCCCCAGTGCAGACTGAGACCTTCGTGCAGCATTGCTTCCTGTAGTGGTAGACCTGAAGGAAAGAACACTTCCACATCTGGATTTTGATACCTTTTTTATACATCTAAGGACTAGCTTAGCATTTCATTTATATTTTAAAAAAATATATTTGCTGTTCACACAGAGAGATTTTTTTTTCCCCCCCACAATCCACAGGACTGTCTCCAAATTAGCACTTTCCAAGTAGGCAATTGTAGTTAGTGCACAGTTGTTGTTATGGGGATCATGTGCACAGCTGTGATCAGGGCAGGACAATGAATGATTTCTTTTCCTACACCTCTTCAGGATCACTGGTTCTGTCACAGCAGAAGACAGGTCTGTGTCTTACTTTGTGGAGTTTATTTATTTAAATTGTATTTTTCTCTGCAGAGATTTTTTTTTTTCTCCAAGGGCAAAGGGACACTGCTTAGACTTTCTTCTATTAGAGCTTGTAAAAATCAAAATAAATAAATCATAGGCTTCTTTCATCTTTAATTTCTGTTCTTTGGCCATTTACAGTCCTTGGTGACATGATGGATGCTATCACTGTTGGAAAATGGCAAGGAAAACTTATGCTAGTGTTTAGCTGCTTGGATATCTCATTAAACTCAAGAGAATTGTGACAAAACACTGATTTCTTGACAAGGAAACTTTTTTATGCATTAGTCTTGTTGAAACTTTCATTTGTAAAATATCCATAAAAAACCAGGAGGAGGTTTTCCTGAGGTGCCTCTGATAGAAAACTGTGCTGTCAGGAAACCCAAATTTGCACCTCTTACATCTCTGATCTACGATGTGTGCCCTGATCACAACACAGAAGAAACACCCTTTGGTTTGAACCCTGGAACCTTTGATTTGAACCTTTGGTTTGAACCTTTGGTTTTGAACCTTGGAAGGGGAAAAATTCAAAAATGTCACATTTCAAGATGTCCTTTTCTCATTCTTATGCAAAGGAGTAAAAAAAAAAACCAACAAAAAAAACCCAAACAAACAAAAAACAAAGAGTTAGAACTTTCTTACTGTTGGAAAATTATTGTTGGTGACCTTGACTCAAGAAACATGAAGCCCTCAGAGGCAGTCTCTTAATGTCTTCAGCCAGTCCTCCCCACATATTCACAGGGCTGCAAAAATTTTTTTTAAGCCAGTCTTGTGAATTCAGAGATACTCAAGTTAATACATATTATTCTAGCATGATATGCTCTGCCTGTAGATGATTCTGGATGTGCAAGTATTTGAAAGAAAAAGAAAGTAATCATGGCTCCCCCCACCCCCAACTTTGTAAACACTGGAGTTTATAAGAAAAAAAAAAAAAAGAGTAAATATTTTACCAGTAAGAATAAATATCCATGTGGCAATTTGCAGTCAATGCCTAATGCCCAAAAACCAGCAGAAGGAAAGACTGTTTGAGAAAAGTAATTTTCCAAGTTCACCAATGTGAATAAGCAAGTTACTACTGCTTTCTATGAGGGTGAATATGAACCTGTCAAAATAACAAAGCCTTATAGCCGTGGCAAATAATGAAGGCAAAACAATAAAATGTCTAAAGCTTGATAGCCTTCACCTGTTTTTTAGCCTGAGAAAGCTAAAGGAGTGGAAAAAATGCAAATAAATCGCAGTTCTGCTGTGGGCTAGGAGTGATGGAGACATTAAAATAAGACCTTTTTGAGCAGTCAGGCTGCACCAGAACTTGTGCCTTGATGTCTGTGACACCTCCTGGTCTGATTTCTGCCACAGAGGCTACATGCAAACTGGATATGACACAGCAGATTCTGAATGCAAAACTCTCACATTACAGCAGTAAAAGTGAAGATGTAAATGCCATGGTGGTGTTTTAAGGCAGTTTAAACCAGCCCTGTAAAAATGCAGTGGTTTACGAGGAGCCTCAGTATGCATCGTCCTGTGCAGCACAAGCTGCTGCTGCCCAGCTTAAAAACCTGCTAGGAGCCCACAGACCTGCCTGTGCTCCTTCATGGCTTGTGTTTGCATGTTATATATTTCTTTGGCCTTGGAAGTAAACTGTGCAAAACATAAATTTCACCATAAAAATGAAGAAAAGCAGCTATTTTCAAATTTTCATCAGCTGTCCCGGCAGCTTGTAAAACAGATCAGACATGCAGCTTGCTGATGGTGTTGCATACTGATGGCAAAGTGCTGGAAGTGAGGTCAGTCCTGCTTTCTGCAACATGAACATTTGAATCTGTGTTTGTTTTCCCAATTTTGTCAGAGCAGTGTTCCACACAATCCAGGATTTCCTGTATGAACACACACATGTGCACGCAGATGTTTGTGTTTATGTGGCTCTGCGTGTTTGCCCCTGTTGCATCAAAGTTTTTGAGGTTTTTTTTTTTTTGCCTATAGGAACAGAACTCCTTGATTGTTTGGGAAAATAAAGAAGACAAGGATCACAGTCCTTCCTTCTGGCTTGATTACATGCTGTATGAAGTGGGAAGATATTAAACAAGAAAACAGCATCTCTGTTCTGGTTGTCTTATCCTCTGAGGGCTCCAGAGTTAACTCTGCTTTGTCTCACCTCCTTCAGCCCCAGCAGCTGTGATCACTCTGCTGTGCAGACTTCAGATCAACACAGATTTGAGCCCTCTGTAGTCCTGCTCTCCCTTCAATCTATTTGGCAACCTCATGCTGATCGTTATTCAACAAAATGGACAATGCAAATCTGCACCCCCTCAAGGCAAAAGGAAAACTAAATGGTGATGCAAAGTAAAAGATTGATTCAATTATCCTGGGTTTTTCAAGACAGAAGACCATGGCTACAGTCAATGAAAGGTTGTATGGGAGATGCTGGGGCCAGGTGGGATGCCTTAAAACATGTCTAGTGTACTGGAAACCTGTGCTTAAAGCAGCTGATTCAGGCTGAATGCCTTCTGGCTGGATCCAAAATGGTGTTAGGCAGGAAAAAGATGATTTTAAAAAAGCAACATCTGTAGGCATTGCATGCAAATTGTATCTAAGTGTGTGCAGCAGACCTACAGTCACTCTGGGCAGTGTTCAGCTCACCTGAAGACACCAGGCAGGTATGAGCTGAGCATCTAACTCACATTACAGATAACAGAGCCAAAAGGAGCAACTCCATTACCCATGCACAGGCATCTGGAACATGAAATCATAGAAGAGTGTGAGTTGGAAAAGACCTTAAAAATCATGTGTTTCCAACCCCCTGCTATGGGCAGGGACACCTTGTGCTCCAAGCCCCACCCAGCCTGGCCTTGGACACTCCCAGGGATGGAGTAGCCACAGCTTCTCTGGACCACAACCTCTGAACCACAGGGTTCTACCACTCTCCAGATAGACTTTCTTCCTAATATCTGATCTAATGCTTCCCTCCTTCAGTTTGTGACATTGTCTCTGTCACAATCTGTCCATCTACTATGAGGGGCCTTATAATAGCTCCTCTAGGCTCCAGCTGCTGCTCCAGAGCAGTACCAGTGACCCCCAGGTGCTGTGTCCTTATTCCAGCCCTGTTCAGATGCCTTGGACACTCCCCAATGTGTCAAACAATAACATTCCTGTATTTTGGCTGCGGGATTGTGCCCACCCAGTGGACTTGAGAGAGCCCTTGGCTCACCAGAGGGAACACTGAGGGGTAGGAGCTGACAGCTAATTCTTCACAGTGCATTCAGTGTGCTGACAACCCACAGAGACCAGAACAGGAGCAAAAGCACAGATGATCCACAAGCAGGTGTCTGAAGGTGTGATCTGAACCATTTCCTTCTGTCAGGTATTGTGCTGGCCAGGAGGAGTTTCTGCATAATGATCTGTAGGCTCAGAAACTTAAATTCCCTCTAAAATGTACTTTGCATTTACATGCAGTTCTTAGAATCTGCTGTTTGTACCATACCAAAGCATTCAGAATTAAGGTAAGTACATATACACATTTATAAGTCTAATTTGCTTCACGTAGAGGTTGTCTGAAGAAGGATAAAACTTCTTTCTTTTTTGACATTGACATTTGAAATCTGATATTTTGACATTGCCACCAAATCCAGCAACATTTTGACTTAAATTGGCAGACTAATAGAAAGTTGAAGGGATTCAATAACCCAAAAATGAAACACCTGAAACACCAGATCACTTTGGTGACTGCAAATATTCCCAATAATGTTGCTGATATTTTCACTTGTTGCAGTATCCATTTCATCCTTCCTACTCCCAGCATTTATTCCAGTTATAGCCAGATCATGTCCACATCTCTTCTTACTGATCCTCATTTTTCAGCATGGGGAATGAGTGAGAAGCAGATTTTTCACCCAGGTCTAGAATGAATTATGCCCATTTTTACATCTGTAAATTAGGGAGCTTCCTGTGATGTCAGATTTCAGAGATAGCTGTAAGAAAACCTATGAGAACAAAAGGCATATCAATTAAAAGTTTTCAGGCAAATTAATTAGCATGGTTCCATAAATTATACTAATGTTTGGGGTTTAGCTTTTTTAAGCTATTGTCTTTTATTGCTTTTTCAGATAAATGGTCAGTAGATAATTATCTTTATTTGTTAAAAAAGCTCTTCTGTGCTGGAGAAATTGCTCTACCCTAGGATGAATTGGCAATTCAGAATCACATTAATATGCTTGCTCTTGCAAAGTTTTAGACTGCATTAAGAAGGGGATCAGGATGGAGATTCAGAAGTTTTTTGAGTGAGAAACTAGATAAAATTTCAACCTACAGAAGTATGCCACAAAAATATGACTGATTTGCAATCGGATCCCAGAGCAAAGCACATAACTGCAGTTCCCTGAATTGAAAATACAAGCTGCTTCTATTTTACTGGGCATTTATGAGATAGAAGGAGACATCAAGGATGCTACAAAATAGAGTTTGGAACGTTTAAATAATATAAGCCACAGACACAACTGCAAGGAAGTGATTTCCATGGTGTTTTGGAAGATGTATTTTATCTTTTTCATAACATACTAAAATTATAGTTTGTCCCTTCCCTGCACCTTTGGATATGATGCTGCATTTTCTATTTTCGTGGCTGGGACTTAAAAAAAAAGCAAACAAATCTCTTAAGGAAATAAGATTCTTTCATTACTATTAAGTATCTTTTGAGTTTTTCTATGTACATTACTTGAAAGAAACCATTACAAATGGTACATTGTGCAAATGTCATGTAAATTTCTACTCAAAAACTGAATTCTCATATTTCCTGATACCAGTTCACCTCTTTCAGTAAAGAAAAAAGAAGTGGGATTAACATTTTATCTTTGATTACTATCACTAGCAAATAATAGACCCAGTTCAGGCACATAGTTAGAGGCAAATTTTGCCCTAGAGAATTTGCCATCTGTTCAGGCAAGTCTGACAAAGCATCAGCAGAATGGGACTGATCTCCTGCTTTTCTAAGAAAAACATAAGAGGGTAAAAGGAACTCCTAAAGGAAATGAAGGACAAAGAAAGAAATTCATTTCCTAAACTGTCTTCCAGAACCAAAATAAAAAAGACTCTCTCTACCTGTCTTACATGTGGGATGATGATATAGGGAATATTTATGTTGATGATGATGATAATGTTGATGATAAGACTTTGTTTTAAAAACACACATTACAAATGTTGACCTCTGGGGTTAAAGGTAGGATGGATGAAGGGGATGACACTTTGGAACAGATTTCATCTAAAAGATATAAGCAAATCTCAGCTAGGGGAGGCTCAGCCGAATAAATTTCAAAAAGTGACAGAATTAACAGCCATGACAATCAGATTTTCAAAAATCTGGGACACTGGCCATTGATCAGCAAGCACATATTGCTCCTTACAAAATGTAAGAAAAAGGAATTCACCAAGTACAGACCAATTCAGCTAACCTCAATAATATGTTAGGGATGTAGAACACATTTTCAAGTGAAAAGTTAATGGAAGGCATGGAGTTAAAAGGATTATGGGGTAAAATGGAACTTGACTTTACTGATTGTAGACCAAAGCCTTGTTTTATTATTGTAACAGAAATTATATTCTGCAGAAAGGCAGTGCTCTGACTCTTGTCTCTTTGGACTTGAATAAAGTATTTCATGTAATGAGCCACACGGAGAATTTTCAGCAAAACAGAGTAAGATGGAATTGCTAAAAAGCTGTCAGGTCCAAAAGATCTCCTTAAAGGCAAAAAGGGAATAGATCATACAAAGAAAAGATCTTCCTGTCTGGAAACACATTCCAGATGTGTTTTTTGAGGATCACCACTGGGACCAATTTTACTTGATATTTTCATCAGTGACCCTGGCACAAAAAAAGTAGGAAATTGATCATTTGGTTTGGCAGTAAGTAAGAAAGTGCTGTCAATAAACTGAGGAGAAAAATGTCAGACAGGACAACACACACCTGCTCAGCTACTGGGTTAATGGAAATGGAGAAAGTGTAGTCAGGCAAGTGCCAAGAAATGTGCATCTACTGAGAAAAATGATTGCTAGATCCTGAGAGGTTATTAATGGGAAATGATAGAAGATGAGAAGAACAGGGAGCTGTAAAAATGTTGATATAAGCCTACTTTTTTTTACTGTTGAGGTAAGGAATCATTCATTTTGCTAGTGATGGTGGAGATGTGCCAATAAGCACACAACACACAGATCTGGTCAGTTAATTTGTAAAAAAAGAGGCAGCATAACTGCAACAGAAGCAAGAAAAGGATAATTGGGAAGAGAAGATTTACTGTACCACAGGGATTGGGAGAAATATTTGCTGCACCACTGTTCTACCAAAATGAAGATAAAGAGATGACAGGATTGCACTTTGTAAGTGATCTGGGAGGACAGATAGGAAGTGACACATGAGAAAAATTGAAGTAAACCATAGAATCATGGAATGTTCAGGGTTTGGAATGGACCTTAAGGATCATCTAGTCTCAGTTTCCCTTTCCATGGGCAGGGACACCTTCCACTCAACCAGGTTTCTCAAGGTTTCCAACCTTGCTTTGACTGAGGCATCCACAACCTCTCTGGGCAACCTCTTCCAGTGTGTCATCACCCCCACAGTAAATTATTTCTTCCTAATATCTAACCTAAATATTCCCTCTTTCAATCTGTATCCATTACTCCGTGTCTTATGACCTAAATGACCCACAGAAATTTAGAGTGGAGATTCAGAGAACACTTCTGAGGATGTGAGGTGAGATTATGAGGTGGTTTCTCAGAGGCAGTGGAAGGATTTACACTCTGAGTGCGAGGGAAGGAGAGGGAATCTCTCTCCCTTTGAAAGCAAAGAGGATAAGGTGTGTGCCCACCCCTGTGCCTGGGTTAGGACACCTGGCACACCTGGCCCAGGCGTGGGCAGGGAAGGAAGGGAGCTGCTATCAGTGCAGCAAGAGATCCCCACCCACTCCTTGGGTACCAGGGAGGGATGTCAGCCTCCACTCCTGGGATTGCAAAAATGGGAGAGAGAGCTGGAAAATTGAGATGTTCCAGCTGAGAAACCCTGAGCCATCTCTGCTGGCACTCAGCAGAGGGAATGCTCACAGCTCCTGCCCTGTCCTCAGTGTGGTTCCAACATCCTTGCCAGAGGCCACTCAGAGCCCTGTGCATGCAGCCAGGGACTTCCCAGAGCTTACAACTCTCTAAACTATGACTTTTTTCACTAAATTCTCTGTCGTTTGGCTGAATTGGGCACATTTCACTGCAAGTGGATCCAGTGAAGGATGGGCCAGGCCAGGCTTAAAACTTTGGTGACTGCTTCTGAAAACACAGGCACTGCTTTCCTGAATGAGACCTTAAATGGGAACAGGCTGTTTGAGTTTAAGTAGAATCCTCTCATAGGAAATCAGCTTATTACTATCAAGAAAATTTTTTTCTCAGTACTATTTTACTGCTTTTTTTAAAAAAAACAATCACAAGAAAACAGCAATACCCCAAAATAAAGAGCATTATGGAAATGTCTCTGCCAAATGCTTCTCTGACACATTCAACACCTCTCTAATAATGTTTTTCATAATTGTTTCAGAATGAAAATGTGCACCATAACAACCTGAAAATGGTTCATGCATATTCATGCCTTCATGTGTTAACTGCTGGGGAATGTTCTCAGATTGCTTCACTTTATAAATTGTTACTTATTTACCATGCCAGTTGGCGACTCTGGGGTGGCATATGTGAAATAAATTTGCAGTTTCTATTACAGCTATTTGCAATTTTCCAATGAAACGCTTTTTAAATTAAAAGGAAAAACAAAAAAAAAAACCAAAAAAAAAAAAGGGGGAATCACCCAGACCCATTAATCTGGAAGGCAATGCTTTGTAGAGCAGTATTAGTTCAGATGATCCAAAAAACCTGGGCAGGGTTTTATGAGAAGCATTTTCCAAATATGCAGGGAGATCACATGGGTGACTTCTGGGTGCTCCAGAACAGTTCCACTGTTGGAACCCTGGAAACTGAGAATTTTAAATTCTCTGTGCTGAAAGATCCACAAGAAAACACACATTTGATCTGAGGCCTTGGGTAGACTTCCAATATTGAGTGATAACATTAAAATCACGTGTGTAGTTTGAATAGAAGCTGTGGTGTCACAGGGTGAAAAATTCAAGATTTAAGGTTTTAGAATATAGTACTATATATGTACCAAGATGGAGTTTTTAGGGTGTTGCCTAGATACTTCTTTTTCACTTTCTTCTTCCTTCTTCTTCATGAGTTTAGATGATGTCTTATAATGGGATAAGAAAATCTGCACTGCTGAACTTAGAGGTTAGAATATTGGGTTAGAAATAAAAATAATTTAGTTGGCAAATCATTACTGGATCAAGGACCTTTGAAAAGGTCCTTGAAAAAGCTCTGCAGAGCCAGAGAACCTCCATGATTAGCCTTGTTTTACCTTGCTAGCAGAACTCACAGCTCCTAAGAATGTAACATAGACAAGAACCGATAAACAATTTAATCCGAACAGAAAAACCCACGTCTCCTGTATTTCATCCCAGCTCCAGGGAGTAAGGGTGAGAGGCTGGGAAAGAAGCCATCACCCTGACACTCCACCAAGGAAGTAGCTCCTACATGGCTCTAATCTGGCAAAATTCCTCTTGTGGAACAAGAAACTGAGTTTGGGAATTCCACCTCTTGTGGAAATTTGGAAATTCACCTCCTACCTCCAGAGCAATAATCTCCTGGAAATTGTGTCTTGCTTTACTCTCAATCCTCCCAAAATCTGAGCTACTGGATCAGCAGCCAGGACCTTGCAGCTCTGGCTTCCAATGTTGTTTATATAAAACTGATAAGGATATATACCTATAATTATACAAAATAAAATCTTTCTGGAAAGCTTGTAGCAATTTCCCACTTCTAAAAGCAGATCTGGTTAGAAAAACCTTTCCTCTTGTTCATCCAGGCATACAAATATTTTGTCTCGGCTTTACCATATTTATTTTATCCTAAAGTAGTTAAAAATCATTAAAATTTCCCCAAAATGGATTCTGAACTTAAAACACAATCATCAAAATATAGCTACTGAAAGTGTCTTTAAGAACCCGAAAATCTGAAATGTGGAATATGAAAGAATCAGATTCCTTGGTGCCCTCTTTGGGTGGTAGAGGACTGAATTCATAGCAGGAAATGCAAATTCATTTGAGGATCCAAACCCCTTTGAGAACAATAGCAAAAGTACCACGTTTTGAATAAGGCCCTCTATTAGCAGAGCTGCTTTTACATATATGTGTGCACAGAATTTCATGGGATGGACTACAGAGTATGTGGTGCTTAAAGTGTCTCCTGTGCAGTCTCTAAATGTGCTGTGTCTCTTGCTGTGCAGAATATTCAGCACATAAAAATGAACTTCCTTCCCTTTTTTGTTCAGATGTTTGCAGGTCACCTTTCCACTCGCTGGTAGAACTGAAACTTTCTTTTTTTTTTTCTCCAGTCGTGTTCCATCTATCACACTGTACATGGAGAGAGGCGGGAGCAGATGTGTCAGACACAGAAAATGAGAGACAGAACAAAGAGAAATAGGCCCCTGAAGGAAAGAAAGAGAGAGGTTCTGAAAGCAGAAACAGAAGAAGTGAGATAAGGGACCCTAAAATAGACATAAATCAAGAGAAAATCAAGTCTCTTGAAACAGAAGATAAAAAAATCCCCCCAAAAGAGAGAAAGGCAGCAAGGGACATCTGTCCATCAGAAGGACATACATGTCTCCAAGAATTTTAATATAATTCCAGCCACAAGACAAAAATTCATCTGCATCATTAATGACCATCTCACTAATCAGCCCTTTCTAGCCCAATGTTTAACACAGATTACAGGATGAACAGACTCTCCTCCAGCTCATCAGCCCTGTGGCTCTCTGCCCACCTGGGAAAAGAGAAAGAAATAATCAATATGAGGTACATAAAGACCTAGTAACAGTTGATTGGAAGAACAGGTTTTGCTTGCTAGAAAAATATTTGATTTACCACCTAAAAGCCATTTTAGCACAGGACTCCAGGTATTCTGGTGCCCACTGTGATTTCATCCATGCTAGATTGCAAGGTGTCCCATTAAAATGACAAGGAGCAGTTGAATGAATCCAAACTCAGCTGAATGGGTCACCTAAGGCTGCTGGGAGTGGAAAGCACAAAGGGAAGGTGACAATGCACTAAAAACCCATGCCTCTTTTATTCAGTCAGATATCTGAGATCATCTGTTGTTTAACCACCTGCAGAGCTGAGGCTCCAAAGAGCAGGAAGCTTTGGGTGACTGCTGCTCCTTTGTTCAGAACCCATTCCAGCTGAAGACTGTCACCAAAGTCTGACAGGTCCCTGAGATAGGTAAACATCCTCCTCCCTCTCCTTTTAGCTTGGTTTTTCATCCCCCTTAACCTTCTCGTGGTTATTTGGGGGTTGATTTTTTTGCACTTACCTCCACCACTAGCTTAGGTAGCTATTCCTAAAACAGAAGTGGAGGGCAGGGAAGGGAAATGACCTGGGTATCCTTCATTTCAGGTGGTGTCCAAACTCAGCTTGTTAAAGGCAGAGGACAGAAGACTCCTGAAGGTTAAAGATGTGTACTTAGACAGTGCTGAGGAACAGCTGTGAGTAAAGAAGCAAACAGATATTTAAAAACAGAGGAAAAACTGGACCTTCATCTTTTGATGTGTTTGGTTCTTTTAACTGCAGCTTCCTTCTTTGGAAAGTATCTTCTTGTCGTGCATGTTACACTATAAAATATATTCCTGACAGGGTTTGGGGCTTGGAGACAGAAGCAATAGAGTTGTGGAAATGATTGAAAGAATGGCTCAAGCAATGGTTGGCAGCATTGACAGGCAGCTCTAAAGAAATGTGTATTTACTAAATGTCAGTTATCAGCACATTATAACCATGGAAATGATGAAAGAATTAATCATTAAATTGAAGCAATCTTTTTATTTATGTATTTATTCATTTATCAGGAAAATTCCTGAATGTCCTTGAAAGTACAGAAACTTGGACTTTATATTCTCTCAGAAGCTACATGCCACAGAAACTTGGACTTTATATTCTCTCAGAAGTTACATGCCAGGCTTTGGTAGATGAAGGAGGAGGGAGAATAAAGGTCACTTTCAGTCTGTTTCTTATTCACAACGTTCAGCTTGAGGACCTGGCCAACCTGGCTGTGATGGGTTGTTAAATGGATTGGCCTAGGGCAAGAAACTGAAAGTAAGTGCACTCTAAAAGTTTTGGGAATTTGGATCAGGGATTATTCCATCTGTTTAACGGCAGGACAGACACAATGTGGCTGATGAATGATGGAAGTGCTTTTTATCACCGTGGTGTTAATGACATAATGAAGGTCTTTTAAGAGTGCAAATGTGGTATCCTATAAATCTGCTCCTATACATTTTCCTTCATTTATCAAATATTAAGAGGATTTTCACCTTCTGTTCTAGAAATTGCTGCAGAGCTACTGGGTTGATTTAGGAGGGCTTTTAGGTGCTTTGATGTCTATTATATTTTACCACATTGGTGAGCAGGGTTTATTTCATCACATATTCTGTTTAAAAGGTTTCAATATTGATAAAATCTGGGAAGATAGGTATGTAATAAATTTTCTTATTTTAATAGGATTATTTCAGAGAACAAAGTTTGAGAAAAAGACTTGTACTAGACTTATACTTGATAATCAGTTTAACTCTTTTGAGGATATTACTCCTTGCAATCTGTTTAGCAGACACGAGTGAGAGAAGACCCTTACCCCCACATCCTTCAAAAAAGATTTCTGCTTGTTCCATCTTTCAGCAGTTAAAAGTAATTTGTTCAGAGTTTTAGCAATCTGGAGAATCTTAATCCCTTGTAATTAATCCTTCCTAAAATAAAAATAAAGTAACAGAGATGGGTTATTTCCTAACCACTGAAGATTATTTTTCCTCCTTCTGGATCTTGCCTTTTAATTCCCACTTTCATTTTTTTAATCTTTCATTTTTCCTTTCTTCTTTCAGCATTTCCTAAGCAATACTTAATAACTGATGACACACCAGGTATAAAGGGAAGATTATATTTGGAGATTAAAAGATGATATGAAAAACTGTTGTAAAAAACTAGTTTTTATAGACAGATCAAAAGAACATGATGCAATTGCTGACACAGTGCCTGGTGCTAATAGGGAGACTCTTGGGTGCCTTTCAGGAGATACCTCCAGGAACGAAAGGGCTCAGGGGCCCTGTGGGTCCTGTGTCAGCCCCAACAGCCCTGTCCTGTGTTTTGGATAATTCAGGGCATCTCAAATGGCCCTGGGAAGAAGTGAACTCAGCCCAAAGGTGGGATTTTATTCTGAGTTAGAAGCAAAACATAAGTATTTACAAATGGGCTGTGTGTCCCATCTCCCATCAGTCAGTAAAGGCTTGGTAGAAGCTCAGAGTCCAAGGAACTGCTCAGGTGACAAAGTGTGCACCTCAACTCAGGGTAAGAGGAACCTCTAAAACTTCATTAATTTTATTCCGTGAATCTCACTGGCAATAAAAGGAGCTTAGACATCTGCCTTATGATGTAGGCACTGACATTTAAGTAACTACAATCTCGAGGTGAGTATCAGCCAGAATTTCCTACAGATTACACCAAGGTATGAACTATTTAAGCACCAGTGTAGATAACAAATTTAAGTTCTTATTATCAGGTCTATAGAATTTGGACCAAGATCATTCCAGTGACTTTGCTGCTTCATCTGTGCTGTCCTCTCCACAAGCACAGAGATAAGAAGGCACCAAGACTCCTGGTCTAAGGCTGAGAATGTTACTTTCTTGATTAAATGGCAATGTCACATTTTGTACTATTGATTGCATTATGGCATGTCCTACTTCCAGACCAAAGAGCATCAACTGGCTGTCCTTGGAAAGTCAGATCTTCTGTCCCTCAAGTATCACAACCTGTGGTCTTGCCTCACCTATCACCCAAAAAGAATATTTTCCCTTGTAGTATATAAGAAAGAGAATATTGTTCCTTGTTTTCTCTTTTCAACATTGAAATGAATATATGGATGCAAGCCTTACTTAATAACCAGCAGACACTGACATTTTGAGCAATCCAGTTTTAGAATTAAGATAAAACCTAACTGGGCATAAAGAAATATTTGAGGCTGCAAAACTTATTTGGTGTTATTTTCTCACAAAATGCCAAGGTGCAAGAAAGGAAATCTAGAATATTAAAGTAGAGTTATTTCTTACTCTCCTATGCTCATGGCCTCCTTCTTTCTTCAGACTATGTTAAGCCTCTTGATAAAATGAGAAATGGATCTTCTCTTCATGGCCTTCAAACTTGATATGATCAGAACTACACTTTTCTCATCCTAGAGAAATCTCACTGAACATAACAAACAGCGTGTCAGGTTACAGTAGGAAAACTAGCAAAAAACAAAACAAACACTTCCCCAGACCACTCCCTGGCACTTTGTGATGTCTGTCAGTCCATCCCAGGGTCTGTCAGTCAGTCCATCCCAGGGTCTGTCAGTGCATCCCAGGGTCTGTCAGTGCATCCCAGGGTCTGTCAGTCAGTGCATCCCAGGGTCTGTCAGTCAGTCCATCCCAGGGTCTGTCAGTCCATCCCAGGGTCTGTCAGTCAGTGCATCCCAGGGTCTGTCAGTCCATCCCAGGGTCTGTCAGTCAGTCCATCCCAGGGTCTGTCAGTCAGTGCATCCCAGGGTCAGTCAGTCCATCCCAGGGTCTGTCAGTGCATCCCAGGGTCTGTCAGTCAGTGTATCCCAGGAGAGTCTCTGCCACCCTTTGCGGAGCTGTTTCCTGAAGGGTCAGGGTGACACAGAGCCCATCACCTCCTTCACCACCCTCTCCTCACCAATGTCACTCTGTGGGATGCAGTGGCATTCCTTTGGGAAAACCCAGCCTGTCCCCCTCCTGATTTCCTGCTTTTTCACCCCAGACCTGCCCAGGGGCAACCCATGCCTGTGTCCTTCCCCTGGGATGGGAGCAGGGCCAGGCCTGGGCTGGACAGAGCCTCCCCCATGTTGGGGCCAGGGCCTGGCCAGGTTCAGCCTTGGGGTCAGCCAGTGTCACCTCCCAGGGATCAGCCAGTGTCACCTCCCACGGATCAGCCAGTGTCACCTCCCACGGATCAGCCAGTGTCACCTCCCACGGATCAGCCAGTGTCACCTCCCACGGATCAGCCAGTGTCACCTCCCACGGATCAGCCAGTGTCACCTCCCACGGATCAGCCAGTGTCACCTCCCACGGATCAGCCAGTGTCACCTCCCACGGATCAGCCAGTGTCACCTCCCACGGATCAGCCAGTGTCACCTCCCACGGATCAGCCAGTGTCACCTCCCACGGATCAGCCAGTGTCACCTCCCACGGATCAGCCAGTGTCACCTCCCACGGATCAGCCAGTGTCACCTCCCACGGATCAGCCAGTGTCACCTCCCACGGATCAGCCAGTGTCACCTCCCACGGATCAGCCAGTGTCACCTCCCACGGATCAGCCAGTGTCACCTCCCACGGATCAGCCAGTGTCACCTCCCACGGATCAGCCAGTGTCACCTCCCACGGATCAGCCAGTGTCACCTCCCACGGATCAGCCAGTGTCACCTCCCACGGATCAGCCAGTGTCACCTCCCACGGATCAGCCAGTGTCACCTCCCACGGATCAGCCAGTGTCACCTCCCACGGATCAGCCAGTGTCATCCCCAGGCTCCTGCTGAGCAGGACAACAGGGCTAAAAGGGCTGGAGAGCTGCTGAAGGGATGGGGAGGCTGAGGGGATGGAGGAGCTGAGGGACAAGAAAGACATTGAGTGGTTGGAGCATGCCCAGAGAAGGGAAGAGAGCTGAGGAAGGGTCTGAGGAATCAGGAGAAGCTGAGGGAGCTGGGGGGGCTCAGCCTGGAGAAAAGGAGGCTCAGGAGGGACCTTGTGGCTCTGCACAACTCCCTGACAGGAGGGAGCAGCCAGGGGGGTTCAGGCTCTGCTCCCAGGGAACAGGGACAAGACAAGGGAAAATGTGCTCGAGTTGTGCCAGGGGAGGATTAGATTGGATATTAGCGAAAATTTCTTCACTGAAAAGGTGGCAAAACATTGTAACAGGCTGCCCAGGGAAGTGGTGGAGCCACCATCCCTGGAAGTGTTCAGAAACTGTGTGGAAGTGGCACTTGGGGACATGGTTTAGTGGTGAACATAGTTTAGCAGTTCTGGGTTAATTCTGGAGCTGATGATCTTAGAGGTCTTTTCCAACAGTATCAATTCCATTATCCTATAGGGCATTCCTGTGAGAGATGGGAGAGGATGCTTTATCAGCCTTTATCAGCCCCAGGGACATTAACACAAGCTACTTCCAGGAAGATCCTAATTAAAAAGGAACTTTCTTGTTCAAAATGTGCCTCTGTGTTGAAAAAATTCTAATTTTGCCTATTCAGGTGAAAACCGCAAGATGCACAATTCTGCACAGAGCACAGCAGCCAAAAAATCCAAACCTATGTACAGAAATCACATTTGGATTAAAGAATGCTGAACAAAAGTCTGCTCCAACTTAATAATGCACAATCATTGCTTTAAAACAGTTTTTCTATCATATCTTTTACAGTCTTACAGAAGTACCTACAGCTGTGCACATGCAAAGCAAATAGTGCAGAAAAAATATGGAAAAAATAATCCTTACAAAAACCATTCTGTTTTAGTCTAGTTTTCCAACAACTACTTAGTGGAGCAAAAGGCTGAGTTCAGTTCCCAGTTCTGACATTTTCTGCCCCTTTTTAAGCCAAAATCCAGCAGCTGTATTTATGATTGAAAAATCAGAGCATGGGTCAGGCATTGTAATCACATAGCTGAGCTAAAGGTTTTGCTGCATAAAAGGGGTTATGGGCAAGGTATTGAAGAGTCACTATAGGTTTGGAATAAGAAGTCAGATGAGATCATTTGAATCAAATCATAGCAAAAAATCCCTTTTCAGCTAATTCAGAACTTTCCAGGCTTCAAATATTTTCCTGTAGCTCATTTCCCAATTGAGCTTTTGAAGCTTTCATATCCCAATCTTTCCTGAAAATAGAAGCTCTCTGATTTTCTCATTTTAGTCTCTTTGAGACCACTGTGAAGCAATCCTGTGGCCCACAGGATCTGGGCCCCAAAATGGACATATCACCACGATGGAAAAGTTATTTTCATAATATTACCAACAGACTGGCAGGGAGGCAAACTGCACTACAGAGAGAAATCCCAAAGTGATTTTCAGTTGAGATTTGCAATGGGATTCCTATGCTTTGGGTGAGTTTGATGCAAACTATTACACTTTGAAAAGATTACCTGAAATGAGCCTGGAAACCTCTTGCTCCCCATTGCTAATTGAGATGGCACAAAACCAATCTTTCAGTTCCAGTGTCTGGAGCAATTCTGTAAGCAGGCCTTAGCAGTGTGAGCCTCCATTAAACCTGTCCTGATGTGCTAATTTACCTCACCGAGCTTGGAAAGCCAGGAATGGCACCACTGAGACCAGCAGCCTTCAAAGGGCTTAAGTGAACCAGCAAATCTGTTGCCCAGAGACACCTCATTCCCTCCCTGTTTATCACAGGTAAACACATCCTGCAGGACAAGTAAGGGGAGCAAGACTGAAGTCAGTAAATCACTTGGAAAATCTCTGAGCAGGGTAGGTAACACAGCTCCCTCTTTGGCAAATCCCAAACTTTCAATTTGTCCAATCCCCCAATTTATTAATTGCTGTCTTAGTGAAGACCCTGCTGGAAAGCTCAGCACAAATGCTGAAGGGTGGGAAAAAGGTGGCAGGTGAGAAGTGCCTGTGTGATTATTTGGCACAGTGAGTGATTTAGGGAAGGTGTGTCCTCGTCATTCTCAGGTAGGGTGAGAATCCTGCATTACAGTTTCTGTGCTTCAGCACAGATAAAGAGAATACCTTAATAAGGCTCTATCTACAGAAGGATAAGAGGATTTCCTAGTCTGGGACAAGTAATGGAAGTTCATTTTCTTCCAAGATTCCTCTGATAAGCACTCAACTTTTCACTATAAAGCTATAATTTTCCTGCAAACCCTTTCTCTATACATTCTGGACTGAAAAGTCTGAAAATTAAGGGATGATTGGACACCTTAAAATATACATTGTTATTATAAAAGACTCAGGTATGACAAAGTGAATGTGGAAATTTAAACTCATATGCCACAATAAGACACTGTGGGTAGGACAGAGCATGAAGAGGTGGCTGAGGTAACCAAATGTCACCGTATAGCCAAAAGTTTTTACAGAAACTTCCTGTAGTTACTACATGGCACAAAGTGATAGTGCAGCAAACATTAATAAAAAAATACTCCAGGCTAATAAAAATAAACAAAAAATAAGAACATGTGTTACCTTCTCAGTGAACCCAGACACCTACTGGGAGAAGGCAAGTAGAGTCATTAGCATTATTTGTTCATCATTATTACTTATAAGGAGGTTCATCATTGTACGCCTATATATTTAGGCCCTGTGGTTTTAGTGCTTGAAAACAGCTGCAAAATTCAGCTGACTTTTGCAAGAGACCCTAGAAAAAATCAGCCCCTGGCAGTAGAACTAGCTGTTTCTAAGAGAAGTTCAAAGAAGCAGTCATTAAGGAAAATGTCAGTTCTAAATTTAGTTTCCCTGTTTCTTTCCTCTTTGTCATCTGCTATGAATTGGTCCCCAATGGCTTTGCCATTTTAATTTCATCTGGACACAGATGTGAACAAGTCTTCAGAGCATTGCTTTGGCAAGAACTTCTGCCCGTTCAGGACTGAGTAAGAAAAACTGTGTAACCCCAGGATTGATGTGGTTTTGTATCAAGGTAAGTGTTTTCATTATAAAAACATTTGCAGCACATTCAGTCAAATATGATGACTTATATATGCCTGAGTAGGTTCCTGGTGTGGGAGGAACACCAGAATCCACAAATATCAGAAGGAAGAACTCACCACCTGAATTTAGATTGGTCTCAAGATATCTCAGTTCATACTGTTTAGTTGCATGGACTTTTAGGTAATGATACCCACACTGCAGCTGGCTAACTCCTTCAGTTCAGTATAATTTGAAGTCTTCCTTTAATTATTAAACACCCTCAGAAATGTAGTTCTTAGTCCCTCTTTGTCTCTAACAAGGCCAATGCATTAATGTTCTGTCAGAAATATTTTTTGCATGCCTGCAGGACCACATAAACTTTAAAATCTTGCTTCATTCAGCATGATTTCTTCAGACTGGGTCTATTTTATGCACCAGGAGAGACAGGGAATGCCTGTCAGTGCAATGGCAGCAGTCAAACACTTTCTGCTGCTCTTGATCCTGCAGCTCTCTGCAAGTGGAACTCCAGAACTTCTATCACTAACAACATAAGGCAGAGATAGCACTGCCTAATTAAATTTATTCCTCTCTTTATTCAGGCCTCTGAACAAAAACAGACATAGATTTACATATCTGTATATTAATATGAATTGATAAACACATTTGAGTGTTGTATGGCATCTAAATTTATGTTTATCCAAGCACGGCAGAAAATTAGCTCATCAGGGCTCATCTGTCCTGTACTGAGAAATATTTTTACAATTCCCAAGGAGCCTTGAACAAAAACCCAGAGCAGCACAACCACCACATAGCTCAAGACTCCCTTTATTTTGGGATCTTCACACCTGAAAGTTCATCCAAGTGTTCTCAGTGTTTAAAATTTGCCACATTAAAACTGTAGATTAGATTCAAGTGTGGCTAAATTTAGATCTCTTCCATTCCTATTTATAATTTGCATTTTAGAAAAAGGCAACAAAATAAGACATAGAGCAATCATAACAGATAACCACATATCTAATTATAGGTGACATTAATCTCAGTTTCAGTAGTACACCTTCTGATGTGTGCTGTGATTTACATGCGTGTCAATCATCGAGCTGGCTATTGATCCATCACATCAACAAAGCAGATGCTGCAGACTCATTTATTACTCACAGGATTAAGTTCCTGAGGGACTCACATCATGTTTTACCAGTCAAACAGACAAAATAAGTCACTGAACAGAACAGGACTGAGTTAAAATCCACAAGTTTCAGGGATCTGTTTCAAGCTACTTTAAAAATTGATGCTACCCACTAAGCTGAGCTTCCTCACACAACTAAGAATTTAGCAGAGGGCTTAGGGCTTGTATCTAAATATTTTGCAGTCCTCCTAGTAAGGCTGAATATTAAAGTACAGTAGCAGTTTTATGGGAATAGTCTGTAAAGATACCAAAATGATTTGCAAATGTTGTCCTCAGCTTCTCACCCATTTCTACTGCAACAAGATGAAAAGGGCTGATAATCATGAAACCGCATTAAATGTGCTATGAGATAAGTCAAATACCTCTCAGAAATTCTAGTAAAGTATTTTCATAATTTATTACCATATTCTGCCCTGTGGATCTCATTTTTACCTATTAGAGAACTTGTCTAAGATCAAACAAAAGAACTTTTCTGTTCTACTGGCATGCTGAGTGGAATTCATTATTAAACACTGTGCTAGGTTAATCTGATTTAGGAAAATAAAATAAAGATGTAAGAGATGCTTCTGTAAAGATCACTGAAATTAGATAACTGAAAGAAAAGTCCTACCAGAAGAAAAAAGAAGCTTGTGAATTTTTATTTTCTTTTTTCCCCAAAACTTCTCCTTTGAAGGCAGTGCAGATTTGGTTGACTGAACTGTCCAGTTGTCAGACTTGAACTATGTAGTGTGCAATGCCCAATATTTCTTCATCTTCCTTGAGAAAATCGAAAAGCCAAATGGAGGTCATTTCAGAAAGAAACCTTTGCAGCACAACTCTGGCACTTAACCTTAAGAACATCATTCTAGATTTAGAAATTCTTCAGGCATATAATAACATCCCCAGAAATCCTCCCTAGAACTGCCCACATCTCTTTCCAGAGTTGAGTAAATCAGGTTTCTGTATACACCCAACTGGATTTATAGAATCCATTGGAATAACTGACCTAACCTGTGCAAGGGTCAAAATTTTAGAGCTGTGGTCAGAGAGAGATTACATGTGGTGTTTCTTTGCATCACTTCAAAGCCCATGGCTCTGTCCTTTGGGTTGGGATCATGGAACATGTGTTTCCTCAGTGCCCAGGGTCAGTCAGTGCATCCCAGGGTCAGTCAGTCCATCCCAGGGTCAGTCAGTGCATCCCAGGGTCTGTCAGTGCATCCCAGGGTCAGTCAGTCCATCCCAGGGTCACTCAGTCCATCCCAGGGTCTGTCAGTCCATCCCAGGGTCAGTCAGTGCATCCCAGGGTCAGTCAGTCCATCCCAGGGTCTGTCAGTCCATCCCAGGGTCTGTCAGTCAGTGCCAGACCTGCCCTTGGCTCTGGGCACAGAGAGGCTCAGGCTCCTGGGGGTTGTCAGGTGCCCAGGGAGGCTTTGGGGATGTGCCCAGGGTTTTATGGGACACTCTTGCATGGCAGGGATGGGGCCTCAGGTGTCTCTTGTCCTTCCATGGGGCACAGCCCAGCCAGGGGATGGCCATCAGGGTGGCTTGGGCTGCCCACTCTGTCAAGAGACCCCTTGAGAGCTCCCTCCTGCTGGGTACTTGAAGTGGTGATGCCCTGGTCCCACTGGGCAGGGGGTGGGGATGAGTCTGGGGCTTGTCAGCCACAGGTGATGTGGCTCTGGTGGCTGTGACATCACAGAGAGCAGGTCACAGTGGGAGCCATCCCTGAGGACAAGGCCAGGCAGTCCCACTGCAGCTGGATTTGGGTGATTTGTGTGTGCACAGGGCAGGCTGGGTGGGTGGGGGACTGGACAGATGCCCAGGGGGGTTTCTAACCCTGACTGAGGGCTGAAGCCTTCAGAGCAAGGCAAGGTTCTGCCCTTGGGGCTGGGGACAGTGGGACTTGGGGCTCTCTGTGGTGGCTTTTGGGCCCATCCCTGCTTTGCCAGGAGACCTCCAGGGACCTCCTGTGGTGGGTTTGGACTTAATGTGGTGATGCCCAGAACCCACTGAGCAGGGGTAGGGTGTTTGTCTGGGGCTTGTCAGCCTGGTGGTGCAGCTCTGGTGGCTGTGACATTACAGAGAACAGGGGACAGTGGGAGCCATCCCCAGGGACAAAACCAGGCAACCCCTCTGCAGCTGGACTTGGGCAGCTGGTGAGTGCTCATGCACAGGGAAGGCTGGGATGGAACGGGACAGATGTCCAGGGGGTTTCTAACTCTGATCCCCTCAGGGCAGGGCACAGTGCCACTCTCGGGGCTGGGGGCAGAAGGGCTCAGGGCTCCCACTGGTGCCAGAGAGGCTTTGGGGATGTGCCAGGTGCCCCTGGCTCCCTGGAATTCTCCAGCATGGCAGGGATGGGCCCTTGGGAGACTGCTCAGGTGTCTTTGCCCTTTCATGGGGCACAGCCCAGCCAGGGAATGACTATCAGGGTGGCCTGGGCAGGATGGGCTCTGTGCTGCTCCAGCCAGGGACTGCAGTGCCTTCAAGCCTGTTCAGCCAGACCTGCTGGGTAAACCTTTCTCCCATCTCCTCCAGGCCATGGCTGCAGCAACCACATTCCTGGTGGTTGTGCTGACCACCATGCTGAAGCAGACACGAGACATACGGATCGATGTGGTCACCATCCAGCGGCTGCAGCGGCGCAAGGAGTTTCTGTGCCAGATGATGCAGACATTGCGGCAGGAGATTGAGTGGATCAGGT